>JAJKFJ010020958.1:0-20786 GCA_027382625.1 Tetmemena sp. SeJ-2015
TTTTTTGGAGGGGTGCATAAAATAATTGTGCATTTTAAATGAAGAATTTAAAATTAAATAATTTTTTCTTTTTAAAAAATCGTTTAAATGAAAAAATTATTAAAAAATAAATTTTAATTTAAATTTTAAATTGTAATTAAAGAATACTCTTTCTATAGATTTTGGATATTTTTATCAATTCTTCTTTAAATTTTAAACTTTAAGATCATATCATAAAACGAACTTCATGTAGATAAAAAAGTCTTTTCCTTGTTAAAAATATCTTTGAAAACAATATTCAAGTAATATACATTAAATCTATAGGCTAAAATCTTGATAGCAAACTACCATTATTCCATTTAAGTCTGTATTTCTTGAATATTCAGTACGTTTAAATTCCAATGAATTATATAATTCAATAATCATAAAAAATAATAATGAAAATCATTAGGGAAAAGGAAACTTATAGTTTGTACAAAAGTGAGGAATTATTTTAATCATATAATTTTCATACCTACACATTTTATTATCCTATATTATCTGTCTTGAGGAGGATTGAGTGAAATAGTTTGAATCAAAGATAATATCCTTGAGTTCTAAGGAAAAGTCCTATGCATTTATCGTTAAAAACAAAGAGATCAAAGCTGAAATTATGAGCTGGTATTTTTTCATAACGCTGGGCATTCTGGGTCTATAAATTAAATCCTATATCATATATTTAATTAATTTTAAATAATTTTGTTTTAAAATTAAAATTTTTATAATCAATTAAACGTTAAATGAGTTATCGAATAGTGAATTATAAACTCAACTATCTTATAATTCTTTAATTTTAGAGATTTTGAAATCCTTTATAGAAATATAATTACTCATCATGCATTTATAAATTAATAGAAATATTTTTATCAAATTATTTTTAATAATCTATAGCTATCTTTATTTAAGGGAAGATTAAAACTGAAAAAATTATTTTTGTATGAATAAAGATCCATATAAATTGGCATAAATGTTTATAAATTTCTCTCCGAAAACAAAGATTCAAACTTTCATGCTTGCTATCATTAATTCCCTAACAATAGGCGATACCTTAAATAAGAGATAAATTAAAATTATCGAAAGTCAAGAGAATTAGATGTTTTATTTTTCTAAATCACATCAATTATTTGATTGATCCTCAAACTCTTCGCCACTAAGCGCACTTCAGTTTGGAGTAGCGCGCGAAGATCTTCCATAGATAGTTTCCTTATCTCAAGATCTCTCCGTAGACTGTAGCAAACATCTATCGTTGAAATGGATAAAGTACAAAACTGTGAATCGAGTGAAGCGCGTTATAGACTTCACTAAGCCATTTTATTATAATAATCTGAAATATATTTACGCTGCTCAGGTGTGAGAGGGATAGCGTGAAGTTTGTATGTGCTGACGAAGCTGTGTTCACACACAACACCTTCGTGAGAAGAGTTGGTACAAGAAGCACGATAACATAGAAGTTTACGAGTAGAAAGTAAATATAACTACAAAACTTTGGCCCATCATTATTAATTCTAATGAATAGAGAAAGAGAGAAATTGTAATATTTTCAATAAAAGAAGTAATATATGTAATTTATTTGATTTAGCATTAAAATTCAATGTTGATTTATGAAATATAGAAGCTTTTTAAATTATTTAATATTTCAATTTTTCTATACTTTTATAAGATAAATTAAAAAATTTGTAATCAAAACTTTCTCTCTTTTAACTTAATCATTGAAAACTTGGATATTTTTAGAGTGTTCGATCTTTTTACTTGGGCTATCTAAGCAGTAGATTTTTGCTTCTTGGACCCAGGGATTGCTACTTCCTCATCTGCTGCTTCATCAGTCTTAAATTTTAAGGCCTATTAACTTAAATCTTCTTGCGGTTTAATTTTCCTTAGTTTTTCATGGACCATTGATATAATCTTTTGTCTCTGCATTCTGTTTCTGAGTTTTTCTGTAACTTGCTAATTGATGATAATATTTTTATCATTATAGAGCTCTAAAATTTTCCCCGTTAGTGTGAAGTACTCCTCAAGGTAAAGTTTGTGAATAAGTTCTTCTGTGGATTGCTGCTAAATAAGTTGCTTCTCTCGCTTCTAGAGTACTTAGGATTTCTTGAGTTCAGTAGGTTGGTTTGCATTTGCAAGAAACATGTATATTTTAGGGAAATACTTGAGGATCTTAGTTTTGGAACTTCTCAAAACCAAAAATACCCAGTAGAGGAGGTATAAAACATTCACTATAATAATGGAGTACAGTAGAAGTTAACTTTCATGATAATTCAAAGACACACTCGCAACTGATTTGTCAGGATTGGATTTAATCCAGCTCTCAGGTTGATTGGATTAAATGTAGAGAGCGAAGTAAAGCGTCAGTACCTAGGTCAAAAGCGAGAACAGCTCCAAGTTGTTAAAGTCTTTAAAAGAGTAGGGGTGAAGTTAGATATTCACAAAAACAAACCTATCAAGTAATTATTTCAAAGTTTATAAGAGAGGTATAATAAATTTTCTTAATGAAAGCACTGAAAATATATGAAATAATCATTTTAAAATGACTACTTACCCCATGTAGCATGCGATAATGATCATTGATTATATCACATTTCCCCACTGATAAGTTATTGCAATCACAATTATACGAATAATTAATTCAAAATGATAAGAAGAATCTTTAAAGCTCTAAATTTCAATTTCAAAAGTAAATTAGAATCAATATTTATCCCTTATTGAATAAAATACTTTTTAAAATTTTAAATAAAATTATATTTGATCTTAAAATCTATATTTTTAATTCTTTTATTTTTTAAAGTATTAAATATACCATAAATTGAAATTTATCATTCATACTTAATAAATTTTGATTATAAAAGACCTAGCTTTCTGATTGCTGTGACTACCTCCCAATAGTAAAATCTATTGGTATATCCGATAAATAGTAGTCCGTATTTGATTGCTAATGATTCTTATTGAAATTGTCCTTTTATTTTTCTGAGTATGATCATGGCTAAGAGAGGCAGTCCAAAGCCCCAGATAATCAAATTAGGTAATCCAAAATAGTACAGGATGAACATGTGTTCTTAACTTCCTTTAGATATTTCTAAATCTCCGAGAAGTCTGTCTTGGCTCTCTATAGTTTTGAATTTAGCTATTTTAAAAACATTGTTGATTGACGAAGGATAAACTATGAATAAGCTTGCAATCAAACTGCATATTAGCATTGACTTCGAATATAAAACCTTAATTAAAATTATCCATTTAATCATAAAATGTTAAAAATATAAAACAAATATAAATTAAAGATCTCAACATTATTTTAATTTTTTACTCATTTAGAAAATTATGGATGGATAGCAATTGAACACCCTCCAAAAATGATCAAAATCTTTCAAAAAGTATAGGCCAAAATCAGCTAAAAATAAAGTTATTTTTGCTATAAAAGGTCTATATTTTAGGTGAAGATTTTAATGACATGATATATTGTTTTTGTTAAATTCCATCGAGCTTACTCATTTATATAATGATTATTTTCCTTCTATAATAACTTAGTCCTGTTTGCGAGAGTCTTTATTCAGCTATTTCAAAGCAGTTTGCCTGCTCTATTATATACTAAGATAGCTGGATAATTTGGTATCTTATTTTAGCTATGAAACTTAATTTTTATTCTTGTAAGATTTTCTAAAATATTTTATAGAGTTAATTATAGAGCTCGGATCAGTCATTATATACGAGTGTAGATAAAATTATCTCAGATTTAAAATTCATTTTTAATAAATATTTTTATAAATAATATTAGGAGTAAGATCGTTATAAATTTGAGGAAACAGCAGCTAAGTCACACCCATAATCAGAAAGAAGGCTGTCATAATATTTAAAATTAATTTTAATATCTTAAATTTTTCTAGATTCATGTGCAGATTAAACAGAAAAGAAATAAAAAAGGCTTTCCATAAAAATTAAAATCATAAATTTTGACCATCATAGCTTTTAAAACTAATATAATTTTTTGGGGGTAATTGTAATAAATTTTGGCTAAAATGAACAATTTTTTAGAAATCTGATAATAAAATGTGGTAGGTACAATCAGTTTCCCCCTAAAAATATAATTCGGTTAATCATAAACTTAAAGTAAATTTATTTTCTATACTTATTGCTATTTTGTAAACAATATTTTTATGATGCTTCAGATATTTGAGAAATCTTTAAATAATATTTAAATTAATTATATTTATCCCGATTTCTCAATGTTTGCGATAAATGAAAATAATTTGAGTGAATTAGTTTTGTATCTCGGTCTGTATAGGAAATAAAGGAAATAGCATAGGAATATAGCTAGCAGGGGCTAAAAAAGTAGAATGGCAATTCTAAATGAGAATTCACTTGTGATATATCCAAGTAAGGGCTCATTTGCATCATATTAAAGTAGACAATCAAATTTCACAAACAGAGAGCTCACACTTGACATGTAAATAAACTAATCTCCCATTATTTACAATTTATAGTCTTTGAAGTTTAAGGACCAGGTCACCATTGAAAGTTGAATATGATTCATTAATATCCATAATAATCATATTTATCTTTATAATATATTTCGTTCAATTTCAAGCAACTCAAATTAAACAATATTCATTTTATTTCTGATTAAAATATTTATCATTGATACTAAGAATAAAAAATTATTTTGGCTTAGTCAAAACTAAATTTATGATAAAAATTCTGAATTGAATAAATTTTGCTTATAGCTTGAAGTAAATGCCTCCAAATAACAATTTGTTTTTTCCACTATAACAAATTCATTTTAACAAAATTAAATATAAATTAGTTAAAGCAAATAGACTTAATCACAAATTGGGGCATTTATTACGCTTAATAAAAATGACTTTCATCTAATTACTATAAATATAATCAAACAGCTTTTTTATATTATAGGGTTTGAATTTAATATTATTATTCCACTTTAATAGATCAGCTTGGCCAACATTATGATGAGAAAAATCAAGCCTAAGAAAGAAGCAGCTAGTTTAAAATAGGTAAGAGATGAAGAGTCGCATTTCTCGCATTGATAGCCATATGATTTGTAATACCCATCTTAACAGCTAAAGCAAAGTATACCCTCATATCCTTCACCACACTAGCCTGTTTAAACATACAAGGGTTCATTATATCCCAAACAGGCATCTTAGTTTAGGCATTTCACAAATAAGTTAGAGGTATTTCTTGGTCTCCAGTATCCTGCTTTTGGACCCATTGCTTCTCCCCCTAAGCATATAGCTTCTTCTGGACAATATGAGCAACTATTAGGTTCAGTCATCTTAAAAAGAGAATAGGTGGGGGCATTGCAGAATATACATTTTCCTGCAGGAGACTACTACTCGCCAAGATAACATTCTCTAAGCTCTATTATCATAAAAATTACATAGTTTTCCTTCATTTAATATTTATGGATTGAATATTTTTAAACTGTTTTCAATCCCATTAGAAAACTCTTCTATCTTATGATAGGAGAAATAAGACTAGGCGGTTGCGAATATACATGTATTCAGAATTTAATTTAAAAGAGCATATATAACTGAATATATTTTGCGTCTTCTTTGTTTCGGTACTTCTTCTATATTCATTTTCCATATTTAAGTGATTTTACTTCTCTCTGAAATTCTTGATTTCGTTTTTATCTTGCATAGATGCCCTCGACTAACTCTTAAATTCCTTGAAAATTAAAATTTCGAATATCTTACAAAAGTTTAAAGGTATGAAATTCTCCTCTTTACAGTTAATATATAATTGACTCTTGATCAAAGCACGAAATGAAGAATCATTTTCTGATTGATGAGTTCCAACTTGTCATTGACTTCAACTTAAAGACACATTTATGTGAAAATTTATTTGTTTATTGGTATAAATTATATCTAAACTCCTTTAATATCTCTTTAATAGGATAATAATCATTAAGGCTTGCTTACATCTTTGGGTTTTTTATCCTTGCAATATAAAGAGTAAGCAGTGAGAAAATAGATTGAGAATTACTCACTTTCCCATTATTCATTTATAATAAATAATTAAAATTATCTTTATATTGCTCTTAAATCTCGTTTGATATTTTTATAAACTTGATTATATCAGCTTATTCATCCTATAATTGATATGACCATGATAAGCTGATAAGCTTGATTTTCAAAATGTATAAAAGTATATAAACTTATTAAATGCTAACCGTTTGAGAAGGAAATAATGATAATAAAATGAGTTGAATCGCAAGTAAAGAAAATATCAGAATTGAGCGTCTTTTAATAACTATCATCTAGAAGAACATTCTCTGGCTTCAGAAGATAAGTGGGTGGTAAGATTATAATATTATTAAATAGGAAAATATTAGGATTAAATAGTATCACCACTTTGGTTAATCACTGATCTCTAAAGGGAAATTCAATCAGCTGTAATTATTTAATTAGAAATCTGATTAATTATTAAATAGTCAACTATATTCGAGTTAAGCTATATTAGCATATCAATATTCTTTGTTCACTATCATACTATTCATCTAATAATTAAGAATATCATTACTGATATTATTTCTACTATTCGAGATTCAACTCACTTAATTATCTTTAATAGATAAATAGGGTATTAGGAAACACAATCATTTAAAATAATTTTTCCTTTTAAATTCTCTTTTGGGATTATTACTTCCTGCTATATTTTTAATTCATGAGTTTTGAAATAGGCATATTTTATTATTATTCATTCGCATACTGTAGACTCAATCTATTTCAACAATTGAAAAGATCTTACTAATTTAATTATATGTATTGTAGAAAAAACATAACTGCCCGAAACATAGAAAATTTAAAAATATTTTAGGTTGCTTCAAACTTTCCGTAAAATAATTTGTTTGATAGAATTCTTTGATCAAGATCAGATACATTAAGCTTGTTCATTAGTTCAATACTACTTTATTTTGATAAATCTATTGATGATGAAGTTACTTAAATGCTATGGTTTAAGCCAGGCCTGCCATAAAATGCAATACCCTCAACTGTAAATATACCATTCTCACTCTTAAAACTACTCTGCCCTTCTATAATAGGAGGTTAGGATGTTTCATTTTAGTCGTATGAAGAATCTACGAACACTTATATTTCTGAATAGTTATCAGATTTAATTATCTGGCCATAGATGTCTAGTAGTGCTACCTTAAACCTCTAAATCTCCTATCCACTTCTTTTTCATTAAAAAAAAATATTTTTTTAAAAATTTAATTTTTAATTCTTGCATAAATATACTAGCATTTATATAAAATTAACTTCTAAAGTTTTAAAATAGAACCTGGTTTTTATCCTAAATTATTTAGTACTGATCAGAGATGAGTTTTCTGCCTGAAGTTTGATTAGACTATAGAAGTCTTTGCTATTCAGAGTTGACTTAAATGAACTTGAAATTCTAAGCGTAGCTTGCAAAATTATCACCATAAATAGAAGCAATTAAAAACTTTTAAAAATTCCTAACTTCAATTTAATAATTTTTGATTTAAGATTTTAATTTTTAAAGTTCATGAATAAATTAATTTGGAATAAATATAATGATTAAGATTAAGGTGAACACAATTAACTACATTCTTTTCCCCATTTTTAAAAAAGAATTTTTAATGAATTTGAATTTAATTAGATAATTAAACAAAATTCTGGCTGGCCCCAGCCCCCCCATCTCTAAAAAAAAACCGTTTTTACAGATTTGGCACGGGGTCCCCCCGGGTTTTGGCCCAGGGTGGCTCCACCTTTGGGCAGGGGCATCACCCCCCCCTCCTCACCCCCCCGCTTACGACGTGGGACTCCCGCTCAAGGGGACCCTGCCATCTTTACTCTCACCCGAAAGCCCGAAAAACCTCCCCCAAAGGATGAGAGAGCGAGTCGTCGTAAGCCGGAGGGCTGAGGGGGGCCTGAGTCCCCTCCAAGGCTGGAGGGCCAAACCGGGCGGGGTCGACCTCCCGTGCCAACTCTGTAAAATCCGTTTTTTTTAGAGAGGGAGGGGGTGGCGCCAGCGGAACATTTTTCGTTATAATTATCTAATTAAATATCAAAATTCATTAAACTTCTTTTAAGAATGGAGAAAAGAATGTAGATTAATTGTGTGATCACCTAATCTTAATCATCCTATAATACTTTCAAGGATTTAGCAATATTATTATAGAAAGAATTATTGAGTACATCTTGTTCCAATAAACTGCTTAAGTGATAAGTAGATTAATTAATTTGGTACAGAGGCTCATAGTAGTCCCAATAAATTGACCCTCCTGCTTCTTCTGCAAAATTATTTTAAAACTTGCTAAACACAAATTATATCAATTTATAGCTAAAATTATTATGATATTCATTAAATTCCATATAGAAAAAACTTAAGAGTAAGTTTTATAAAATCTTGAATTAAATTTTAACTTTAAATACTATAGAAGGAAAAAAATAATCTCTATGCTTTTGAAAATAAATTTATTAAAATTGTTTACAGTTTATCATCTGAAATGATGACTTAAGTGTTTGATGATGTACCGTACGAAGTAAAATAAATTGCTCCTCCTTTACCATAATCCTGTAGACTATAATTGCCTAAAGCACTGTTCGAATCAAAAGTTGAGTTTTAGAGTTATACTGTCAAAGAATTCTCCAAAAATAGAGCTCCTCCCGAAGAAGCTGAACAATTTTAAAAAGTAGAGTTAGAAATGGTATGATTTTAAATAACTTTTGAGGCTAAGCTCCCTTCAAACCTATTTTGCATATAGATTGAGGACTCTTGCACGTATTTTAATGATAAATTAATTATATTTAATAATTATAATCGTATATGGCTCCTCCTTTCTCAGCAGTAAAATTGTTGAAGGTGCAATTTTAAATTTGTATAGCTTTGCAGTTTTGAAGGTTGAGAGCTGCTCCATAAATTCCCTAAAGATACTGAGATTGAGAGCTCAAGGTTACGTTTATCATTGATATACTTGTATCATAGGCATAAATTAACTATCCACTCAAAGAATTTGTGAAATTTGTATCACTTATATTCAACAACCAATTAAAAGCGAAATGAATCAGAATCATTAGCTTTTACTTAAACTTATCATATATTTAAGTGCTTTTTGTAGCAGCATAAATTATTACGCTAATCATGAGTATTTTTATTTTGGAAATGATAATTATAAAACTTATACAAATTTTCTTGTAGGGTAATACACAAATTAATTGAAATGGTTTATCTTGATAATAAATTATAGCTTTTATATATGAAAATTATATGAAAATGGAAATGAATTAAACTAGTAAATCAAGAGTTGTAAAAACACAGTTCATTGATATGGCAGCGACATATCTTAATATTGGGCTTATTCGATAACTCTTAAAATTAAGATAATATCACTTTCCAGCCATTAAAATAGGAAGTGTTTATGAAGAGAAAATAATGTTACAAACTCTGAATCAAGAAATCAGCTAAGTTTAAAAATTTATGACCGAGGTAAATGTTTGCACAGACCTCCTACAAAGAAGTTGCAAGGGTAAAAGTCGCTTAGGATTTAATGCTTAAATGAATGATAATAATTTCACCCCAATATCTCACATTTCAACTGTCGCATATCTTTAAATTATAAATTTAATTCAATTTTTATTAAATTCTGAGCTATATTATATATAAATTTAAGTTATTTTGAGTGATTGATCTGCTCTTTAGTATGATAGATATATATCTCGCCACCTAATCTGCCTGACAAGCCATTAATGAAATTAGAATGAGTAAGGGAGATGTAGGTAATTTCAGTAGCATAGATAGACCCTCCAAATTCAGTGGCTGTATTATTTATGAATGTAACGGTGTTGAGAGTTGCCTGAGTATTGCTGCCTATGAGAATTGCTGCTCCTCTAGTTGCAATTCCATTTTAGAAAGTGATATTCTTAAATTCAATATCTCCCTGGGACACAATATGTATATATCCTCCTTTCATTTTGCTTAATGAAGATTTTGCCTACAGAGCAGTATAACTTGAATTAAATGTACAATTCGAGAATTGTAAACCACACTTATAATTGCATAAATAAAAAATACCAAATACTTTAATAAATTCAAAGCTATATCAGCAAAATATTCATTAAAATTATACAAATAATTTGGCTAATTATTTTTCATAACTTAGATGACTTTAATTATGCTTTTAATAGAAATCCAATGAATGGTAGGATATTTATTATTAATTTTTATAAATGAAAATATGCTATTTTTATAAGTTTTATAGTTTAAACTTGCGATGACTGCATAGATAATCTTGGGAGTTCCTTAAGCAAAATTATCTAAATAGGTATCATTAAACCTACAAATTATAGTTGAAAAATTAATTAAAATCTGTAATTAAATAAAATGATAAATGGAGATTTGTAAATTAGTGGCAATTTATTAATATTAATAAGAAATTCTTCTTGAATTATAGTCGTATTGCAGCTCAACAGTGAGATATCTCATGTTCAAAATCCAAGATATCCATATTGCTTTTCAATAAACTTGGTCGCTAATAACTCTGGATTGATCGCTCCTACACAAAAAGTTGCAAGGATAAAATTTTATTATAATTTTATGGTGAATCGAATGGTATAATAATTAATCAACTTGGACAGACTTCAAATATTTCTCAGATATTATGTACTCCATCTCTTATAAAACCTTTCCCTCGAATATAGTTCAAATAATATTAGTTTTTAAACTTTAAAAATAAATAAGCAACTATTGGGCATAAATTGAAAGCTGATTTCAGGAGGAGAGGTAATGATCCTATTTACTCTTCAACCTAATTTCCAAGTTTGATTTATGAAATTGGCACCTGCCACTTTAAAGTACGATTAACAATTTCAGGAGAGCAGATAGAGGGTGTTTGCACAAGAAAAAGTCCTCTTAATTTTGCAATAGCTGTCGAATGAGCTAAAAATGTAAAAAATTATCACTTTTCAGTTGTCAAAGAATATTAAGAAATTCAATGGGATTTTACAATAAAAATTTTAACCACTAGTCCTGGTTGTAAATCAAAATAAAACATTTTCGCAAATAAAAAAATTATTTTTTTATGAATTTATTGATTTTCTTAGCTAATTTTAAAGAGCTAATTTAAAATTTGGGGGAAAATATTGATTTTTAAAAATTTTTTTTAAAAACCTTTTAAACCAAACAAATTTTTTTTCTTTAAACGAGCAATAAATTTTTTTGAAAAAATTTTCTTTTAAAATTAAAATCACAATTTTTTTTAATTTTAAATTTTATATAGTAGGCCTTTCTTCGTCATCTACTTTTTTCATGAAAATATGAAAAATCTTGATATAGCCTAAAATAAGCCAAAAAATAAAATTTTTTAGTTCATATTCAAATTAAATGGTCTATCCATGCCATATTCTTCATTTTTAAAAAAGTAGCATTATTTTTCCAAAATAAGTGTCTATATTTTATCGTCAAATGATTTTATTGACAACTGGCTATATTTTATATAAAAATTATAGAATACATAAAAAAAATAGCTGTATTAAAAGTATTTAGATTTATAAGAAAGAATAGCTAATATTTTATTGAGTGCTTTAAGTATAAAGAAGATTCTAAGAGTCTGATATATTAATTTAGAGATCTCTGAGCTTCTGAAATATTTATCTTAAGCTTGCAAAATTAAATTTATTTTTTTACTTATATAACAATTCTTTTGCAATTTAATTTTTTCCAAGATAAATATTCTTTAAAGATCTGTTTAAAATAAAGAATAGAGCCTAGTTAAGCCCTATGGATTTAATTAAATTTGGATTAAAAATTGTTGTTTTTGCCTAATTTTAGGCTAGATCGTGATTTTCCATATATTCATGAAAAAAGTGGATGACGAGGAAAAGGCCCCTCCTTTTATTTTTCTATTAAAATAACCTAAATTCAATAAAAAAAATTAAATGCGTTTTTGAAATATTTTATTTTTACACCCTTTTATTTAATATTTTTTTCAGCTCTTGTTTAAAGCTAAAAAGAAGGAGTATTAACATGTAGTCTTTCATCCTCAAAGTTTCACAGTGGGCGCTGTTTGAAGGTCAAATTATTACTAAAAAACATTTTAGTAAAAGGTAAATTTACTTAAATTATTGTTATTTATAGGGATCATCCCCCGTCACCTATCTTATAAAATGCGTTAGCAAACTAAATATTTTTAAGTGTCACAAGGAATTAAAAGCACAGGTTATTTACTGAAAACTGATAATCTAGCTAGTAATTTAAAATAGGAGCAGACATTACTATCTAATTTAAATTCTCAATTATAAATAATTTTCAATTTATTATTTTTATGTAAAAATTTGTATCACAAAATAAATATTAATATATACTAAAATATAATTTTGGGAGATTATATTCCAAGAGGTAAGATCTCCATTTAAAACCTATAAATTTTTAATTGATAAAACTTCTTTTATATTTTAATTTAGATATTAAATTAGATAAGGAATTTTTTAAATTATTAAGTGGTGAAATTTCTATAATTATTCTGAAAATACTGTTTTATAATTAAAAAATTTGAAGTATTAGAGAATTAAAAGAGCATTTAAAAAATAGATACATGGAAATAATAAGTTCCCTCCAATGAAATCATGATGGTTATCGATTACTTATAGGATTAAGAATCAGTAAAAAATAGTTTTAAGATTTTATTTGATTTGCAAACAAATAAGAAAATTATTTAAAATTAAAGCACCCTTTTAAAAAAAAAGAATGAAAAATTAATTAGGTAAAAGGATACGCCAATTTTAAAGCGAGATTCAGACAATATAAATAAACTTCAGCAGAATTAAATCATATAAGAATATATGAGATTAAGAATATCAGAATACATAATTTAAAAACTAAAATATGATACTCTTTAATAAAGCTGGTAAATTTTAAATGAATTTCAATTATTTAAATCAAAGCCCAATTTTAAGATAATTAAAAAAATTAAGAGTAAAAATAAAAAATCACATAAATTTATAAAAATTAAAATTAAAGGGCCCATATATTTTTGCAACTGCATTTAGATGAGTTTTATTAACAATTCTTATAATTTTCCTTTATTTAAAATAATAATTGCATTGATTTATTAATATTATGCGTTCAGCCCCGATTTTCACTACTGGCTAGGAAGCCAGAATATACAGTAAGTAACCTTTGTTTTTAGTCTTTTTACTGGACCTTAGGGAAGTAGCTTCAAAACCATATATAATTGGCATGTTGCAAGAATGTTCTAACTTTTGGATTAAATAAATAAATCAGAAAAATTAGCTATTTTCCAAGTTTTTGTAGCAATGCTCGGCAGACAAGGAGCGATTACAGTACCAAGTTTTAGCACAGATAGCAAGAGCTCCGTCCTCGTTCGTCCGGGCATTACAGAAGGAGACTCAAAAGTTTTTAGAAAATCGGGGCTGAACGGATAATACATAAAAGTAAAAGTAATAACTTTTTTTTTTGGGTTTATTGATATAAAAGAAATCAAGTTAAGTTTAATAAAAAATTAAAAAATAACGTTTATATCATTGATTTATACTTTAAATTCGAATTTTATTAGTTTTTTTTAAAAAAAATAAATTTAAAGTTTTAATTTTAATTTATTTGTAGTTAAATAAGTTTAAATTTTTTTAACTTGAGAAGTAAAATATAAGAGAAGAAAATCGAAATAGGAAATAAAAAGTCCAGAAGTATAAAAATTGATTTAAAAATTATTGGCTTTAATTGATAATATAGGTTGAATATGAAAAGGTGATCGAGGGTAAGAACAAAATTGATCTCTAGGGAGGGGAAGGAAGTGTAAGTTAGAGCTTTAATATATTACGAGTGTTTATATATGTCTGTTTAATTTAAATGGTGGAACATGCCAACCTCTATTGAACTGTCTCGGCAACGTATCTATAGTAGTCACCAGCCATCTTGAGGAAGCAATCACACTTAGTTTTAGCCTCCTGGAGTGTTTGCCTTTGAGTTTTAGTTCTTTCCATATCTTGAATATCTTAATCTTTCTTGAGATAAATTCCTAGTGCGTTCATTGAGTCTGATTTATCTGCTTATAAATTTAGAGCTCTGTTTGCACTGATCAAGTTCTTAAATCCAATGCTCAAGAGATTCCTCATCTTGTCCAAGCTAGACTTTGCTTCAATCATTTTGGAGGTTGTTGTACATGTCATCAAGTCTTTCAGCCTGCTGTGTCACTTTGACCTTGGAGGTCTTCTCTTTCATCTTAGATTCTATTTGTGTCTAAATTCAAAAATTAATTAATTTAAATAAGCCCTTTTACTAGCCTCTTCCTTCCCCTCCCTAGAAATCAATTTTGTTCTTACCCTCGATCACCTTTTCATATTCAACCTATAGTGATCATACTTTTGTCTGAGGTATTATTCTTGTAGATAGAGTCAAAAGATACTACTCAAATAATCATTAATCTGATCTAATTTTATGATGATTAAAATAAGGAGGAAAAACTAATCATTTAACAAATTTTTAGGTAATTATTCCTTGAGATTAGGTGATTTCAAGGGATAAATACAAATTTGTTTTTAAAAAATTATCAATTTTTTAAAACATTAAAATATTTCAAAAAACTTTTCGAGCAATTTTGGAATTAAGGAGTAACCCCGCAGGGAATAAATAAACACGAATATTAATTATGTAGCCGAGCTAAATAAGCACGTGTCAGCAATCACTTCATTTAATTAGTGATCACGCATGCTCTAATTTAGGGACGAGAGAGAATCCCCTGCAGTAGTTCACATCCGACTTCCTCGTCAGATCTCATTCTCAGTACATCTGAATCTGTCGGCTTCACCTGAGCTAAATAAACTCGAATCCTGCGTTGGTTCGACATAGCTAAAGGGGAAAAAATGTAACAGGCTAACCAAATTCTCGAATCAGTATGAGTCCTTAGTGTTAGGCGATTACTATTAAGTAGCATGGGTAGTGCATACACCAGTGGTCATCCCTAACATGCGCAATTTCAAAGGTTGTATCTGTGAGTAATACTGCAATATACTCTTGCATCTAACCCGCCAGGTTCCTTTGAGGATTTCTACCGCAACCATTTGTACTTGTTAAGTTCCCATAACTGTTTCAATGAGAAGCCCCTAATCTAGGGCCATCAGGCTCCAACTTGGGTAGTAGTAGAGCCTCGAATAGCTTTGGGATTCGCCAAGATTCTCGCTACCCTCTGTTTTGCAAACTACACCACTTACCACGGATTACTAAAATGGATCGCCTTTAGTGTGGTAACCTTACGTAGCAGGGGCATTGAATAATGGCCTACTGATCTCCCTACCACACCCAAGCCAACTTTGGTGCCACGTCACAGATCCTAGATTTGAACTTTCGAACTTTATAATTCTTAAATCTTTTAATCGTTTATATCTATAAATTATAATCTAAAACTAATTTTTTGAAGAGGAAAGAAGTATAACCCCATTATAAAGTTTAAAATTTCAAAAATAGCTTCCATTAAGTTGTTAAAGAATACAAAAATAATGAAATATTTTGGTATTTTATATTTAATTGAGGTTCAAAATTTATGATTTCAGAATTTTTATAAATTTTTCTATATTTAATTTATTAAATCTAAATTTTGAAGACTAATTTCATTTACTTTTGCATTCTTTACTTTTAATATTAGAGGCACATTTGCGCAACTCAATTTTTTAAGCTATTTCAAAATAAAGAGAGATAACTTTATCCCAGAGAGTAGGAATAAGTTAAGTACTTAATTTTCTAAGATTTAGAGTGCTATTCTAAAAATATTATAAAGACCTGCTATGTTATGTTATCTTAAGTTTTGTTTTTTGTTTTTAAAATCAAACAGTTCCCTTACCTTAGAATGTTAATCATAATTAGTGATAAAAACTGCTGGAGATATAATTATCTCAGTTTTGAACTTAAATTTCAAAAATTCTATTTGAATAAATATAATTGAGGTAAGAATGAAAAAAGTTTGAGCGAACGACAAATTAATTCCATATCTATAGGTAATGTGCGAGGGACAATTTTATTTAGGCTTATAGGTAAATAACTCATAATCAACCTATTTAAATTTATAATACGGAAAATATATTAAAAATTTTACCTTCATTGAAATTTTAACAGTCAAAACTCTTAATTTTTTGACATTTTTTGCCTAAATTGGCATTTATTGAAGTTAATTTGGAAATTTTGACCTGAAAAGAGAAATAGACAGCTTCAATAGCATTCTCAGAATTTTATTTACTTACTATTTTATATAATGCTTTAGATTATACCTTATAAACATTAGAATAATTTAAGATGATATTATTGTCACATTTTGTCATTTAGATAATAACTATTTTTATAAAAGAATTATAAGAATAAATTTTTAATATTACTATATATCTTTTCATTACAGTCGTAAATACTATATTTTAAGTTGATTTCTTAATTTATTTGAATTTAATATGCTAGAACTCTAATTAAATAAATATTTTAAGTATTTTTTTGTTTAAATTACAATATTTTAATTCTTTATTTATTAAAATAATTTAATACTAAAGGTGGATTTAAATATTTGGGGCCAGATTAGCGAGTTCCAATAACAAATAAAACAGATCCCTCTTAAGCTGAGTTGTTAATAAAAGAGTTGTTCTGAATGTAAAATGAACAATTTGAAGATGAATATGCCACCCCTCCCTTTTCAGAGGCAGAATTAATAAAATTAGCATCAATAAATTTAAGAAAATCATTCTAAAAATTATATGAAGATAAGATTCATTTAAAAATATTAATCTTTAAAAAATATTATTTTAAAATAATATAGAAAGAATATTTATTCAATGTAGATTTATACAAATTTTGTTCATAAAGACTAGCAAAATAAATATAAAAAAATACTTACTCAACAGGATACTTTATATGAATATAAAAATTAAATAAAAAACTTTATTTTAGATTAATGATTGAAATATTAAAATGGCTTAAAATTCTAAAAATTAAAAGCTGCTCAGTTCAAGAATTTTGGATATATTTTTAGTTTCTTTATTATGAATATATCTTTAAAATCATTAAATTTATTCTCATCCTGCTTGAATGATGCATTATTTTATGCCGTTTTGCTGAGACATGAAATAATTTATTTTGCTATTTTATTGTATTCCTTATCTATATTAGAGATATTTCTTAGTAATATAAAACTTCTTTGTAATTTATATGCCCTGACTCTAGATCAATATATAAAATAAAGAAAAGCGCTTTATTTTTTATTAAAATACATTTTATCAAACTATTTAAGAGTATTAATTAAACAGAATTTCCATAGTAAAAAGAATGAAGCATTTCAAACAAACTATCTTAATTCAAAAATGCAACTCCTCCAGAGATTGCTGAATTTAAATACAATGATTTATAAACTTTAAATAAAAAGGTGAATATTATTTACTAATTTATACTTATTTATATTTTTGAATTATTGTAGAACAGAGAATAACTATTTGAAAAATAGCTATTGGTTATTAAGAATATTCCTCCGTTCCCACCAGTATTAAACTTTTACAAATAAAATTAAATTTTTTTCTCAAAATTTCCTTCAAATTAAACTTGAATTTTATGATTAAACATCAAATTAAATAATAAAATTTTTTGATAATACTCATCATTCAAAAACATTCTTTAAATGCAATTATAATGAATTAATTAGCAATGAGAATTATTCTAAAAATGTACATTTGCTTCTCAATAAAAAAAATTCTGAATATCTTTTCAAATCCTCATGATATTTATTAACTTCTTAATTAACATTAGTTCTTGAATGAGTTAATTTTTTATTACTTAAAAATAATCCTTGAGAAATTTTGGTAATAGTAATTTTAAAGATTAGATCGTATTATTAAGAAGATTATGCTATTAACTTCTATAAAATATTTACTTTAACTTACCAATAATCAAAATCAAAACATTTTGAGGGCGTTAATTATAATAGAATGTACGGCAAGGAAGATCTATTCACATAAATTATTATCTAGCTTTTAGAAGTGAGTCAGATAATTTTTAAATTGAATCAACAATTATTTAGTCATGTATTTATCAAGAAACCATATTCCTATTTTTATTTAGAAGAAAGCTCATTTAAAATTTCTTCAAAATTATGAATTTTTTAACTATTTCATTTAAAAAATGAATAAAAAGGAATGAACTTTTGCTGATAAATCTGATTGAGTTCATTTTTTAAAGGAAGTTATTTTATCATAATAAATTTAGAATTGGATTATCTAGATATACATATAACATGACCAAATTTTTCAAAATAATTATCTGAGGATTTAATTAAATAAGATCATCTCAAAAATTAAACTATCCCAATAATTTTCTCCTTTTGTTTTAATAATTTTTTTAGTTTTTTTTTTAAAATAAATATCAATAAATTTTCCAAATTAAATCTCTTTCTACTATATTATAGTTGAAAATTAAATTAAAATCGGTGATTGGTTAAATTAATAAATGGAGAGTTACAATTCTTGATAGTTAAAATGGCCCGAACACCCCCCCCCTTATCTGCAGCTTGTTCGATACCTTTTCAAAAATAATATGAGTTTCTTCTTTAATCAACACCTCAACAGTGAGATATGATTCACGCATTCTTCCTCATCTCCAAATTCCTCTTCATTAAAACTTGTGTCTTACATAGGATAATAACTGATTTTCTAATTCAGTACGATAAGTGCTGTTTTAAGAAATTGATTATTAATTATATTCCTTAAATTTTACTTTACTTTACTTTACTTTAAAACTTGTGTCGCTTATAACTCTTTCCAGAGCGCTCCCAAACAAAAGTTGCAAGGATAAAAAGTTCTTAAAATTTGATGCTGAATCGAATGGTATAATTATTATTCAAATTGGAGACATTTGAACTGTCACTGTTTTCTCCATTTTATTTTAATATCTAATTTAATTCTCTTTTTTATTAAATTCTCAGCAATATTGATAATATTTATAAAATTTGTGGGAGGGGCCTTTCCTCGAGAGTAAAATTTTATAATGAAAAAGTGTAAGAAAAAATATGTTTATAGGATAATTTTCGCTCCTAAATCTGATTTTTCCAGTTATTGAGGCCTGCTCGAACATCTAAGACTTCAAATATTAATCCTAATTTAGTCATATAGAAGCCAGTTGCACCTAAATAAAATCAATATTTTATGCTAATTTTTCGCTATTGTAAAATAAACTTAAAGTGCAATTTTTAAAGAGCGCAATATTTTTATAGAACCAAACATTTAATTCATAATTAAGCTGCTAATGCTGCAATTTTTTTCTGCTATACTTCTTTGGGCTTATAACTGAAGCATTCTATATATTAAATAAATGTTGATCTCTTTAAAAATTGCACTTTAAGTTTATTTTACAATAGCGAAAAATTAGCATAAAATATTGATTTTATTTAGGTGCAACTGGCTTCTATATGACTAAATTAGGATTAATATTTGAAGTCTTAGATGTTCGAGCAGGCCTCAATAACTGGAAAAATCAGATTAAGGAGCGAAAATTATCCTATAAACATATTTTTTCTTACACTTTTTCATTATAAAATTTTACTCTCGAGTAAAGGCCCCTCAAATTTTTTAATGTATATCTTATTGATAATTAAATATTGTATTTTAAATATATTTTATAGAGGAATAAATTATAAGCTTTTTCTTTTAGAATTTGAGAAAATTTAATCAAGATTGTAAATTTAATCTTTCCATAAATTTATTATATCCTTAAATCATTGTGGCATTTATTTAATTAAATTACTTTAACAATTTTAATTTAAATAACTAAATTCTTTTATTATTAAAATCTTAGATTTTTAATGTAATATAAAAGCAAAATAATAGAAATAGAAAGAAATAAAAAATTTATGATTAAGGAGGTCATTTAAGACAGCTCAAATATAATTTGATTGAATAGTTTTCTCTGAGTCCCTGAAAAGTTGGTAATGATAGATTAAGTGGGATGGTTTGGAATTTTGTTATGTGCAATCGATCCTTCAAAAAGATTTTAGTTAATCTCCTTTACTGTCCTCATTTTGCTCTAAGTCTAAGTTTAATCAAGCTTTTCACAATTAAGTTGTCTTAATCATTTATAAACTACATACCGATAACCCTTCTATTGTAGAAATCAGAATGAAGTGTAAAATTGAAATTATCAAATTAAATCTTCAATTTAATTTGGGGAAATTTTTTTGACCAATTTAATTTACACCTACCGCGCAACCTTGAAAATTTTAAATCATCTTTATATTATTTGCCCTATCTGAAACAATAATAAATGGTTTACATACTATAATATTCTTATTCTAATTTTTATCGCAGCTTTGGGAAAATAAATAACGGATATTTAACCCAAAATGCACAACCCTAAAACCACTTTACTTATTCGGAAAATGAAAATGGATTATCAGATTGCTTGTACTTAGATATATCCGCGTCTTATGCATGAATGGCTTTCGCCTGCGAGAATATAGAAAGAATGCATCTTATTGGCCCTTTAGCGCAGATTTTGCAGCCATTTCTTCATGCTCTGCATCCAGATACTTATCATCTCTCTTTTAGTCTTCGCACTTAGAATCACTGTAACATTTTTAACAAGCTGCTGCCTTAAATTGACCTCAAGATATATAGCTTTTTTGATTCTGACTCTTTATATAGGTCTTCGCATGTGAAAACGCACTCCTAATTCAGCCCTGTTTAATATGCTGCATTGAAAGGACCAAAACTTTGAATTTTTTCATGGTTCAAATCCTTTTAGTATTTATGATTCAC
>JAJKFJ010020959.1:0-28825 GCA_027382625.1 Tetmemena sp. SeJ-2015
GCTTCGCTCCGCAAGATAGCTAGAAAGTAAGATTGACTGCGTCCTAACTCTACAGAAAGAATCTAGTCTCAGCTGTGGCCGAGGTGCTCTAGAGAATGACTGCAAGCGATGTCAGCAAGCTGTGGGTGCTCAGTTTTAAGAATGGTTCCAGACAATCAGGTTCGGATTCTTTGTAAACCCGAGGTCAAAATTTTAAAAAATTCGGGAAGCGGGAATTTTCCCAAAAATTCAGCGACCCTTCCCCTTGCATCGGGCCCAATGTATTATTAAATTATCAAAACTTTTCTCAAAAATTTCTACCTATCAGGGTCTTTTATTTTACCCGATCATCATAATTTTTTACCGGGAAAGGGGTTGTGTTTTTTTTGGGGTTTTATCTTCTTTTTAAATTATCTAAAAAAAACCGGGTTTTTTTGGGAAACTCGTCGGGAAGGGGGCAAAAAGTTGGGAAAATTTCAAAAAAAAACAAGCATTTTAAAAACCCACGATCCAATTTTTTCTTTTTTAAACAATTCAATTTTAAAAAAATATCCAGTCACTTTAAAAATTTACCTAGCAAAGGTTCATTTTTTTAGCAAACTCACTTTTATTTTTTTTACCAAAGGGGGTCTTAATTTTAACCCCCAAAAACCTTAAAAACTCAAAAAATTATTAGCTCATTAAATTTTCCCGAGAGTCGGATTTTCCAGCAAACGGTTTGGTTAAAAACTTTCCGGCGTTTTTCAAAGAAAAACTTTTTAAACCCTTTTGCTGATTATTCTTGTATTTTAAAATTTTTGGGTTTTTACCCCTTTTATTTACAACAAATTTTTGGGGAAGAAAAAAAAGGAAAAAAATAATTGGCCAAATATAGTTTAAAGTTTTACCCTTTAAAGATAATTGTTTTTAATAATTTTTGATTTAAATGTTAATTTTTTTTTTTTTAAAAAAAACTAAAAAAATTTTAAAAAGCTTTTTTGTTAAATTAAAATCCTTTTTTTTTTTGGGCTTTTAACCTTAAAAAGGAAAAATGGGTTTGGAAAAAAAATTTTCCCGTTTTTAAGGGATTGGAAATTTTTTAAAATAAAAATTTCCCTCTTAACTTTAGAGTTTAAAAAATTTTGTTTAAGTTTAAGGGGTTTTTAAAATTGGGGAAATTTAAAATTAAAATTTGATCTGTTTTCTTTTTTTATGTGTTTTTTTTTTAAAAATTTTAAAAATAACCTTTTAAAAAATCTAACTCTCATTTACTTCTGATAGATTTTAAATTTCCCAAAAACAAATATAATAGTTTTTAAATAAATTAATCTGGAAATTATTTGTTTTAAAAATTTAAAAAGGGTAAAATTTTTATTTTGTAAAAGTTATTGCAGATTCCACCGCAAACGGTAGAGTCGGCGAATTACTTTTTGTCAACATTTTTGACTGGGGCTCTAGGATCCATGAGAGCAACTATTCCGTGCATGCCTTCGTAGTGGATCTAAGGTTGGTTGACTGGGTCGTTCTTCACCTCGTATTCTGATCCTTCCCAAGTACCCACTAGGAAGTACTTGTCTTCACCGTAGACAATCCAAGAGTAAATTTCGTTCAAGCTTGAGCGAATATTCCTGGCTCTCACGCTGATTGGTTGATCTCTGTTTTCTTGTATTAGAAAATTAAATTATAATATGGGATATGTCTATTTTAAAGCTAAATAAGGATATTTATCAATAAATGTTGATTTGTTTTCTTAATTTAAGCTACTTTATAAGAAAATAACATAAATTTGATAAAAAGAATAAAGATCTAAAGTATCAGTTTACATGAAGTAATTATATTGAGAATAAAGTTAAGACATATAATACAGAAATGTAATCAATAAATTCATTCCAAATTTAGAATTGGTCTTCTTCTCCTCTTTAAAAGACTGACACAATTTTAATATACTTAAAACCTTGACATTTATTTTACAGAGCAAAATATTTTTGATAAACTAAAATCTTAATTCAGCCTTTTTCTTTATTACTGGACTAATGCAAGAATTATAAATTTTAAACATCTCTATTTGAATGAGCCTGCCAATTTCTTACCTCAGCCAAACTCTTTTAGAAAGGTATAATCAATTTTTTTTAACTATATATTGAGTTCGATTATATATACTCACTCTTAAAACAATCATTACTATTTCATAGACCATCATTCGTAAAAAACTATAAAATCTTTTAGGGAGAATAACTTATTTCAGAGCGATGAAGTATGCTTTTTAATATGCTTCGTCATAACTAATCGCTATAATCAAGAAGATTAAAAAAATAAACATTAATATTATTGAAGAAAAATCTGATTTAAAGGAGAATAAAAGATGACACCTCTTTCATTCATTTAATCATATATTTTTATTAAATTTGTTATTTTATTTTCTTTATGAAGCAGGTTAAACTACAAAATTTATCTTAAATAAGTCGAATTTTTAATCAATTTAAATTAAATGAAAGCATAATTATAGAGAAGATTAAATTTTAATTGAATAAATAGGAGTCTTTGTGAGTTGATTTTGAGGGTGTGGTAGTACTCATCTCTGCATCTCACTTGGTTTCTGCTGATTCTTCTGGATGCCTCTTGGATTTGAGGGCTGAACTTATTGTCAAGGCGCTCATATTGGTAGACTGAGGTAGCAGGGTTAGTGTCAATTAAAGTCTCATAGGCACCAGCCACAGTGAGGGCAACACCAACCAACTGAGTAAAGTAGGCTCCAGTTTGAAGAACGTACTTCTCAGTACCCATGTAGTAACCCTAAGATGTGGATCCGTCGTAAGACTGCTGAATAATATAGTTTAAAATATGTATTTTTTATAATATTTCTTTACTCTCAATATTTTCCAAATTTATTTGTTGATGCTCATATTTTAAGCATTTTTTTTAGAGAAATGAATTTAGCCAATTGAACTAATATTTTAATTTTATTAATGTTGGATTCTATATAGTAGGAGTTTAAAAATTTATTTTTCATTTTATATTCTCCTTATTCATATTGTCTTAAAATTTTGTCATTTATTAATTTACTAGCTAATAATTTAAATAAGTTTTATTTTTAAGTTTTAATATTTATCTTTTAAACTTTTTTAAGATTAATTATATTTTTACTTCTTTTTACAATTATTCTAAATAATTATCTTTAACCCTGAGAAAAAAACAAAAATATGGAAGTATTTTATTAAAAACAAATATAATTTAAAAAAGAAAAGTGAATTATCAAGCAAATTTTATGATATGTTCAAATAAGATAGAGGCTTAAAAAAAGAATAAAAAATGTCTTTCTTGATTTATCAAATCAATATATTAAATTCCAAATGAAGTTTGATAAATTAGAATATTGAAATTAATTTTGACTATTATCCATAGAAAATTAATGATAGATACCCTCTAATAATTCTGATTTTTTTGAGAATCTTCTAGATATAAATGTGATTCGAAGATTGATATAAATATTTACTTCTTGCTAGTCTAGTCTCATTTTAAAATTCCTTACTTGAGAAATAAATTTCACCTTTAATAATTTTTTATTAGCTAGATACAAAAAAATTTAATAACTTTTCTCTCCCTTTTTAACAATATTGCAGCTAGCTTCAAATCCGTTTCCAAGGAGTCTGTTCAACAAAGCGGAGATTGTTGTTTCGAAAGTGGTAACGGGATATTTTGTGATAAATTGCTTCCTGTAGGTCTCAACTTTAGCAAGGTTGTTGGGGTTCTCCTTTACAATTCTGGCGTATTCCATCAGGTTGTAGTAGTTGTCCCATAAAATTTAAATATTATTTCCTAAAGATTTATATATATTTGCAAGATATGGACTATTAAATTTGCTAAAATAAGTTCACACTTTTATCTGCTTCAAATTAAAAAAGTTTTATAATTTCCTGCTTTAAAGAGTTTATAAAATATTTTAGCAAATTTTAAAATTTAATTTAAGTTGTCGTAAATAACATCCTCGAATTGTTTTATATCCTGCTTGCAAGATTCTTTCCTTATAGCATCAAGAACCTTAGCAAATTGAGAATCCATGTGAGATCTAAGATTTTCAATGTCGTTTTGAATCTCCTCTAGTTTTTCCATGACTGGATCACCAGCTCCAGTGAATAATTCAATCACAGAGAACTAATTTAGGGAGAATTATTGCTCAAAACTTTAACAAAATTGAGAAAAAGCTTATCATTAAATATTGAGCCTTATAAATGAGGACTCATTACTATATAAAAGATAATTTTTTTCCTTTTTTTTAATAAGTTTTTTAAAATTAATTTTTGAATGTGAATATTAAAGTTAAAGTTAATGGTCTTATTTTTAATTTTTTGGCTTTTCTTGATTACTAAAATGAATGATATTTATATCCTTACGATGCATGATGACGGATTTTCAAAGAGGCTTTTAGATCTATAATTGCTTATTTTACTACAGGAACAATTAAATGGTGATTTTGCCATGAGGAATATCAGATAATTTAATTTTGTATTCTTATGAGCTATTTATTTTCTGCTAAAAAATTATTTTTCGGTCCACAAAAAATAAGCTTTTAATTTTGAGTGTTATTTTTTTAAAAAATTAATTTTGATTCAATTTTAATACCCCAAATGTTTGAATAAAATCCTACAATCCACAAGTTTTAACATTTTTTGAATCTATAAGCTTATATTCTTATTAATTTTTAAAAGAACAGTGCACCGACAGCTGCGAAAGCTGGCCCAGCTAAGGCCAACTTACTAAACACCTTTGAAGTTTTTGATAGGATATTAAGCTACTGAGTGATTTCACCAAAAGACTTAGCCGCATCAGCAAGGTCATTGAGTATATCGAGTGATTGCTCTCCCTTAGTCTTAATGTCTGACTGTGCTTGAGTTGTGTAGGAGACTTAGTTGTCGTAGATCTTGTCTGCAAAAGAAACTTGCAAGGCTGAGAAAATGGGGGAATACAATCCTGAGCTGCAAGGAAGAATTTTATTTAAATTAAAAAAAGGGTGGAAAAAAGTCACCTGGATCTTGTTAATATAATATAAGGCTACAATTTCAAATTTATTGTTAAATATAATACAAAGTTACATATATAATCAAACTAGGCCAGAGATGTGATGCATGATGCTAAAATTGGCAACGGTTTAAAAAAAAAACTCAACTTAGAGATTCTCCAGATTCATTTTGTACCCCGACTGCGTCATTAATTAACTTCAAATCACCAATAAAAAGAAGGCGAAATCATGTCTCCCTCCTTGTTGCTTAAAAGTTAGAGATTAGGCCTTTCTATGCAGGCGTATCATAGATGGATTAGAACGTTTGAACATCTGGTAGTCACTCAATGGTTGTTTCAGAACTTTCATCCGGAAGAGTGTCGTCACAACTCTCTTGCCGTCAGAAATGTGGCTGTGACTTAATCCTGAGTTCGAGAGTACTAAATAAAATTTTCCTCAATCACCCACACCGTAACGTAATTAAGGGTTAGCTCGTGACGTCACGGTTAAGCTGTATACACACGATAATATTATAAAAATGCAACTTTCTTATCAGACGATATCTAACTAACCACTGCCCGGAGCATATCTTTTTTAGTGCTTGTTCGCATACTGCTACTTATTTTATTATACTTTGATTAAGGCCCCTCGCTTAAATAGTAATTTTCAAGAGCTAAGAATATGATTTAAACTATTAATTTCACACAGCACCGGTTTGTTTAATAAATTTGTGAAGAAAACCAGCTGAAGGTGTTAAGATATTTTTATCTGGAAAAAATAGAAGCTACGAAAACTTAGGAAGAGAAATATGAAAATCCAACTAATTTCAAAGATATAATCGAAAGCAAACTCGAATTTATAGGTAATAAGAGATAAAACGGAAATACTAGAACAATGTGAGATGAATTGGATGAATTTTATTTAAAACGTATTCCTCAGTGTTGAAAAAGCAGAGTGGGCAGCTTATGATTTTTGACGATATGAAAATTAAGTTAAAATTTTTTTATCTTAAAATCATTCCTTGACTAAATGCAGTTGTTGATAAATAAAATATTGAGGAAAGGGAGAAAAATGATGAGAATTGGCAAATGATGAGAAATGGGCACTTTAATTAAATTATCTTACAACGCTATAGGTTATATTAAATAAGGAAAGTATAATCTCACTTTCTTTGGTTACTTTTATTCAATTATTTTTAAAATATTTAAAATTGCTAGTGCTAAATTTATCAAAATACTTAACACACTCAATAAAAAATAAAATTTTATATTGTTAATTGCTACGCTTTATCGAGGAATAAGAATTTAGTTCATAGAGTTTTCAATGTCAATAATTATTCGAGTTAGCTTTTAGAGTATCGATTAGAATTTTTTAAATAATTCAAAAATTTGTTGCAAAATCTTTTTCCTTTAATTAAGTTTATATTTGTCTTTAACAAAAATGCATGGTTCATTCTTGAAAGATCCAAACCTGCGTCGTGAGTTTTTATCACTGATCAAAAAATAAGCCAACAAAATTGTCCATATAGGCCGAAATTGGCCAAAAAATGCCAAAGAATTAAGAGTTTTTGACATTCGAAATTTGAAGTGATAAAATAAATGTCTGGATTTAAATTTTTTTTCAAAAATTGTTCTACTTTTTTTGTTATTAACATCTTAAATTTTTGATGATACTTTCATGGGCTTTTTGGGACCCCATATCATTTTAATGACAAAAGAGTAACCATTTTGAACCCTATATATCGTCTTCTCAAAAATAGTGAAGTCTAAAGAGCAAATTTAATGATAAATGGTGGGAAAAGTAGTATCTGCAGATTAAATTCCCAAAAAGAAGTTTAAATGCTAGAAATCAAAATATCGTAAAATAAAGGCGCATGCCATCTTTTATAAATAGATTTATTCGAGACCTTCTCTTTGATTAGTCAGAATAAGAAAAAACCAAATAACTGCAATAATTGAAAATTATCTTATTGACTTTGAACTTCAGCTTGCCAATATTTCTTCTTCAAGTAAATAAACATTCAGGAAAAGATTTCTCTATATTTGGAAAGGACGGCAAAATAACTGCAACAATATTTTATAAAAATACAAGGAGGGCCTGATTTAATATATAGCCTCAATCCGTGACGAATATTGTAGATTTTGCTGCTGGTAACTTGAATCCAAAGTATCTGCTTACAAATTTGCCCTATATTACTTAAAAAAACTATTATTTTAAAAAATGGAAATTATCAAGAATATACTTCTAGTATTTTTAGACAAAAATTTTAAACAGACATTTGACCCTCAAAGAAAATTTCAAAGGCAAAAAAACTCTTAAATTTTTTTGCAATTTTTTGCCAATTTCGGTCCTATAATGGCACGACTTTTTGGCTATTTTTGACCAGAAAAGGGGGGAGGTTTGCACTTTCCGTCCCCCCCCCCCAATTTTATTTATCTGAGTAATATTAGAAACTTCAATTGTAGACTAAATTATTTTGTTAATAGATCATTGGTAATTAAAAATTTACTCACCTATCATTATTCTTGAAGAAGTAAGATCATAAATTTATATTTTATTAAATTATAACAATTCAATAATATCAAATTTTGTGCTTAACTCTCAAAAGGATTACTCCATTGAAATTTATTTAAAAAAAATTAATTAAGATAGAAAGTGAGAATCATTACCTTATTTTTAATTAAATATTAAAACAAAATGTTTAATCAATCAACATGAAGAAATAAAAATTATTCAAAATAATAATTATAAGATAGCTTTTAATAGAGGGTCAAAGCATCAAATTTATTTTTATTAAGATTATAATATATCCAAGTGCGTTCACATATAAAATATATTTACTATTTTAAACTCTAAGTAGATATTATCGTTGAGAATTTTAATAAATTCAATGTTTGATTAAATAATAAAGTGATGGTTGAACTTATTGGTTGTTAACTTCTTACAAACATGATTAGAAACTTTTTCAATAGATAATACAAATTTAATTTTATATTCATTTTTAATTCGAGTGATGGCATCCTCAGTAATAAATTATGATTGGAGTGCTCTTCAAGCTTGTTTCTCTAAGACATTTTAGTAATATATACCAATATAAATTTTGCAAAAATTAAATGTTGTTTTTTAATTTTTTTCTCTAATCAGAATGGTCTTCTACTTTATTCTAATGAGATAAAGTTCAGCCAGCTTTATTTGAATCCATTCTAAATTTATTTATAGTTAATAAATGTCAGACAATATAAAAGCTATTTTATTAAAATACTTGTTAAAAGATAATTGTATTTTATTTGTTACTATTGTAAACATAGATGGTAGATGCTTAAGATAGTAAGTGTAATCATTTTGGCAAGATAATATACTCTGTCTCAGCCTTTTTATTATAAATTCTTTCTTGCGCGCTTCTATACTAGATAAAGAATATAATTGGTATATCTAATTGATGATATTATAGCGAGAGCAACCAATTAAGAAGATAGGGTGCATTTCCTAGCTAATAATAATGCTAATAGAGATCAGGAAATACGTAATAATGTCTATCAAATGCACAATTAATTAACTGTCCCAATTAGCAATCTAAATTCTACTCTCTTGCAGACTGAATTATATTTTAACACACACAAATTATTATATTTTTTTTTATAGAAGAAGGGCTGAATAGAAGCCGCTTTAGTCTCCCAAGAGCTTAAACTTCACAAAGAAGCATGCTCAAGACCTTCGACAGAGAATAGAAGCTAACTAATTCGGGAGAGATTAGGGATAGATAGCTTTCTAGTTAGAACAGAGGGGCGGTTCCGCAAGTTAATGTGCCCAATAATAGACTTTTTGTCCCGGATCAGAACACTCAACTCTCGAGCTTTGAAAAAATTTCAACAACTGAATTTATTGCCAACAAGAACTCGATAAGTCAACTCAACGGGAACCTCGCTAAGACAGAAAACACTTTGAGAAACTTAAGGGAAGGTAGATTCAAGCAGCAAAGAGAGAGAGAACGCCAGAATGATTAAATTGTGAATAAAATTATTGAGTAACTCAACAGACTATATAATATTCAGGCTATTAACTTGATATAATTTTAAACAGAGCTCAAAGAATAGATTCAAGAAATGTAGATGGATAGATCTCAGCTATGAGGACAGAACCTTCTAATTTATTTATCAGATATAAGGTATTACTAAATTTATAGGATCAATAAATCATTCATAATGATGGCTCTAATCTTTTCAACTTATAAATATAATTACTTTCATTTTTAACACTACGATGCAAAATAGTAAATTCAGGGCAAAGACTCCCCTTAGCAATTTTGGATAAAATAGAACTCAAAGAATCAACTTCTTGGGAATCTTAAATATCTAAGTTTCTTTTTTTCTAATGAAATTCTAATAAAGGATATTACTTCGCTCTTAAAATTTTATCTTAATTTTAATTCTAAAACTATTTTCACTTTTATGGTGTTAAAACTAATAGAGTTAAAAAAAATAATCGTTAAATTTAAATTACAAATCTTAAAATTTTTATGTACCTGTATTCTTAGACGATTAAGATTAAAAATTTTTCACCTAACAGCAAATTTGATATAACAAATAAATTTTTTAAAATTTAAAGTGATAATTTTTGAAAGTGAAGAAGAAATTTTTTGGAAAAGTATTAAGCAAACTATAGATTTAATATTTAAAAATTTAAGTGAATCTTAAACGAGATTCCTCTGAGGAAAGTTTAAGAGGCCTTACTAGTTAGTAATAGCTAGGCCCCAGCTAAATTTGGAAATGGAGGGTCTCACCCTTTGGCTTCTAATAATTCCATCAGTAAGAATTATTTCCTTAACTTCATCAATAGGAGTAAGCACCGCCAGCAAGCAATCGTCGGGAAGTGCAATTAAAAGCTCAAATCCACAGCGAATCACTAATTTTTCAGACTATATTGATGTTGCCTAGACCAATCCCAGCCGAATTTATTTTCTTACTCATATTTAAAGCATTTCAGGCTAGCAAGGAAGAAGGACAGTAGTTTCAAACATGTTTCACACATAGCTGAATGGAGGAGTCATTGGCGCAATAAACCAAAGCAGGAATCTTCCGTTTTAGGAGATGGGATCCAGCTAAGAGTTTATGACTGCTTCTCAGTAAAACAACTTGCAATTGCTCATCAACAATCAACTCACATCATAGGAGTTCATTCAAAACTCAACTAACAAATACGATCAAGTTATTGATGAAATACTTCTTAATCAAAAGTTATATTATCTTATAACTATTTATCTTCAAAATAGATATATTTATTTAAAAGAGTTATTGGAATATCAGTTAAGGAATGCCATAGGTGTCTAGCTTTACTAGAATAGTATTTATCTTTTAAATTACGCAGTCAGTGAATTAAAATGCCAGCAAGTACTATCAGTCAAATAAAAATGCTGGTTTTAAATCGGTGAGCAATGAAAGGGCATCTACAAGCTACTAGCAGATGAAGAAAGAACAACAGTAGAGATGGAGAGTGGTCTAGCGAGATGGGGTTGAGCAAATGAATTTAACCTTCCCAACTTTATGCTTTAAATTTAATGATTAGCGCCCTTCCTAATTAGTAAACTACCTTTAATTAAACGATAATTCAAAATGTGTAAGATAAGGCTCAGAACTCTCTCTTAGCAAAGTCCCAGAGGTTTAACACTAGTGGAGGTTTTTAAATTACGTTTACCTTTTTATAAGCTTATTTGAGGAGTAGAGCAGACATTATAAAATATACTAGGGGGCACTATCAATCCGAGTACTTTCAATGGAATTGTGGCTATTAGAGATATCAAGATAGCCAATTACTCAAATCAGTTGATACCCTCCAGTAGAATGAAAAGAAGGAGAGACATCAGGATAGATGAAAAGCGAAACGAAGCTTTGATGCAAGTTCAAGAGAAGAATAACAGAGCCTCATTAGGGTCTACAATCCATCAAAATGCAAACGATAAGTCTAAGAACAGCATAAATTAAACTACGAATAATGCTTATACTTTATTAAATTAGAGTGACTAGAGTCAGTTGGAAATATTTGGATCTGAGCCTTAGACATATTCACACGCTCAGCAAGATCGCTTGCCACCCAACTATGACAAACTCAGCTTCTCTTCATTCGCTGGAAAATCTGGCTAGTCTATTAAAAATTCTCACTTCGTTGAAAAGTCATAGCAACTCTCAAACAGGCAAGCTATTAAACTGCAAAAATCAGAGTAGAATGTAGCCATAACTAATCTGAACAGAAGAAGTGAGCCTAAAATAGGCTCTGGAAATATAAGATCGTAAAATTTAGTGATAAATTTAAACGGATCTTCATCTGACATAGAGGCATCTGCAGAGCAATTGCTATACGAAGACAGTGTAGAGAGTTCAGAGGAAGAAGATCTCTTCAATTAAAATGCCATATACATAGTTTTTTCTCAATAGAAACATAAGAGGTGATGATATAAACTTGTAAAGAACGGATATTATTATAAGAGGAGGCTCATTTAAAAAGACAAGGCATATCAAACCCTAATACATTAGTTCTCACGGCTTTGATCAAGAAAATACATAGAAATCCTAGTAGTAAATGAGTTAAGACCTTTCTAAGATAAGAGAGATAGTAGAGATTGAAGTAGAAGATCCAAAAGCAAATGATAAAAGAATTGTTTTTAGCTATATAAATCTGAAGAAGGTCATAAAAATCTCCCGTTAAATTGTTAAAGAATAGATACCATACTTTGACAAGTATAATTTTTTGTTATTATTTTTGAGTACTTAATTCAGGACTAGCTAGGCTATCGAGTCCGCATTTAGGTATTAAGCGATATTCAAGTCTTCGAATGGATTCTCTAATTTGCCTCTTTCAATCATTAGCAGCAATTACTTTCAGCTCTTGCCAAGCTTAGCCCACTTAGAAGAGATAAAGAGAAGTAGAATTATGAAGCGCTCCAAGCTAAGAAGTTACAGAAACCCGAAATAGATATCTCGAAGCTTACTTCTAATTTTATATTTGTGCATTCTTACTTCCATTCTTAATTAAAAATTATAGCATTTAATCTTTATCTTAACTCTGCTGAGTACCTCGGAATGAAGAAACTTGTATTCTAATGCTTAAATTGATTATGATAAACCTTCTTGTTAGATTTTCTTTAATGCCTGAAATTTTCAATTCAGCATATTTCTGAGATTGCTTCGCTTCAGCCAATTTTATAGAATTTCAGTAAAGATTCGATACGGGCGATATCACAAAGCTTTGGTGTTAAAGATAATTCAATCGTAAGACTATTAGACTTACCTCACTCCATTTTCAAGGAAACTTATATTTGTCGTATTTATAACTTTGTTCAAAAGTAAAGTGTAATAGTCACTCAGTTTACCTCAGAGTGATCTCCAATTGTGCGAATACTGCTAGTGTGTGTGTTCAAAGCTAAATTTAGAACAGAGCTAGTGTGAAAGGGCAGAGAGCTTTATCGATGTAAATGGCAAATTGAAGTCATACCATAAAATATCTGAGAGCACTTCTTTAACAAAATAAAAGCAATTTCTTTTAATGCGATTTTTTTATTCTTTGTTAACAATAATTAATTAATACCTAGAGGACTTGAATAACAAAAAACAAAGCGAAGGAATTACTTAGAAGAGTAAAAGCAGCAAAATTCCATTATAGAATCTTTCTTCTATGTCCCTAGATTAAGAAAGTGTATAACTGATTAGAAAACTTGACTTTAATATTTAATAAATTTCTACTTTGAGCTTGTTTATCTTATGATAAAAGGGTTGTTGAAATATTTTAAGTGCCTCAAATGCTAAAACCATTACTGTGAAGTAATTCGACACGACTCACTTCAAATATTGTAAGAAGCTGACCCTATCGATAGTGATTCTAAAATAATTGAAAATTCTTAGTTGCTTCTAGATTCTTGCAAGAAATAATTTTGAGAGAATAATGTATATATTAAATACGTATAGGGAGTTGAAATAGATTAAGTATGCTCTCATGTGCCCTAATTTGAGAGAAATGACGATAAGTATCTGTATGAAATAATTAAAACAAAGCAGCTCAGGCTTCAACACAATATTCAGCTAAAAACGCAGTATGAAATAATTCGTTCCTTGCTCCTCAGTTAAATGAATAAGGCTAATGCTTAGAGCAAAACATAGGAACAGGAGATTACCTCAAAGCCACATCAATCTGAAACCATAAATTTAAATCCACCTCTCTAAGAATAGCAGGATTCTTTGAACTATAGTGATGTCAGGAAAGACACTCTAGAAGACATGATTTAATTTCATTATATATTGTCGTATTTATGATATTCAAGATCTCAAATAAATTTAAGGAGAGCGTTGAAAATGAGTCTTTCAAAATTTCTAACTTAATCAAGCAAGATAGATCATCTATACTCTCTGGCAAATCTTATTTCATAAATTGCTAATTTTAATTAACTCAGTTAAAGATATATCTCTCAAAGCACAAAAGCAAAATGTGTTTACTCTTCTCCATAATCACTTAGTCCCTTCAACAGTGGCTTTTGCCTATCCTCAAAATTAGCTAGGCCTCGAAGGTGTTAATCAATCAAAGCCAAATAGGAAAGTAATCATAAATGGAAATAAACCAATTCAAAATGCAGTTAAGGATTGCATATCAATTTCTGAAAGGGAAGTCACCAAATTTATGGTCAATGAGCTGTTTAAACTCAGGGAAAATGAATGATTATACTTTAAGCACGATTATAATATCAAAATATGAAATGGGAGCTTAAATCTCAAAGTAAATCTTAACTATGGTAACTTAAATTAATTTATGATTGAAGCAGATCTATCAATTGATTATCAAAGATTATGAAATATATAATAGCAAGTGATTAAATTTATCTATTTAAATCTAGTTTCCTTATATAAAAATCTTGATGGCGGATAACACAATGAGATTTAGGCACATCTTAAAGTGCAAAAGTACATTTTATTTTAACATTAAAAAAGAAGCTATGAACTACACTTAAGTGAATTAAATACTTATTTTCTTTACAAATCCATATAACCCTAAGGAGAGGAACCTTCTTTCATTATAGTTTTGAAATAGTTTAAAACCTTAGTGAAACTATTAAATACAAATTTTGTTATCAGTGAACATCTTAAAATATGAATCAGTTCTTATAAGTAAGTCTGATAGAAAAATTATACCTCACTGAACTGCCTCGCCTTCAACTTCTGAATCTTCCACGATAATATAATTGATTTATTATGATGGGGTCTCCAGCATCGTTCTTCTTTGCCTTTCTCATTTTTTCATAGCGTTTGTCTAACCTGGACTAGTTCATTCCAAGTCTCACAATCATTTTGAATACGCTTATTTAAATTTAATCCTGTTTCTAGCATCTGCTAGCATAGAGTCGTAGGTTTTATGTGTTTACACTTAGTCTGCATTTAATAGAATAAATTAATAAATGCGGTGATCTTAAAGAGTCCATATGTCATTCATTAAAAGAATTTTGATATATATATTTTTGGTCATGAGGAAGAAAAGTGAAACGAAGCCGAGAACCATTCCTGCAATTCCAACATCAGTTAGATCTTGGTTGATTCCATAGGTCACGTCACTGTACCCGTCTGCTCTGTAGTCCTCAGCAAGGGCTGAAGAGCTGCAAAGGAGCATGAATGCTGCAAAAGAGAGTGCTTTCTGATCTGATCTCATTTTCAAAGTGCGAATTGTAGCTATTTGCGAGATTTATTTAATTTAATTATTAACATTGAGTCACTACTTCGATAGATTCATAAAATTATAAATTTGCAATTGGATCTAATAATTAATATGTTTGTGATAGTAGTATAGTCAGTATGGCCTGCCTCTTCAAATATTATTAATGTTAAATCGGAAATCTTATTAACCCCTTCCATCTCCTAATTTTTACTTTGCTATATTCATTAAAGAATCAAAAAAATATGGAATAAAGATAGAGGTGAATAGGTTTTTTTTTTAAAAAAATCATCAAAATAAATTATGGAGAAAAAAATTTTGATTGAAAATAGAGGGTTGTAAGAATGGAACTCAATAATAGTTAAATCAGTTGCAAGCAGGTGGTCTGGCTTCAAATCTCTATGAAATATACTTTCCTTAAGCAATACTTTTACCTAAAGTTAAAAAATTAAATTAATTAAATTATACTTCAAACCAAGAAAAAGAAATCTAAAGCCGAGTAGCCTATAATGATTATATAGTGAAGATAGCTAAAATTATAATAGGGAAGAACATTTTCAAGAAGTAGATTTGGTGAATTTTTTGAATTCTTGTTTAAAAAAAATTTTAAATTTTTTAATTGAAAGATAAATTTTTTTTTATATTGGGGGGGTTTAAAAACAGAAAGTATTTAAAAAAGAAAATAGCCCTATTATATTTTTAATCTTGCAATTTACAGAATAAGTTAAATTATAATAGTTTGAACCTGGATAATTTATTATTTTATATAAGTTATTTGAGAAATTAAATGAGCTTTTTAAAAATAAAAATAATTTTTTTTTAAAAAAATAAAGTAAAAAATCTTAATTTATAATTTTCAACAATTGAGCCTCAAATAAATAAAAATTTACTTTATTTTTTAAGAAAAATGTTATTTATAAATTATTGAATATAATAAAATCAAAATGAAACTGTATTTGTCTTTGTCAATCTTGTATTAAAAATATGATTTTAAATTAAAATTTGATTATTCGATTCTATCCGTGTTACTTATGACAGAGGACCATGAAATTTTCCCTTGCTTTAATTATGTTTAAAGCCATATTACTTACTTTTTGAAATTTAAGGATAGATATTTGAACATAATTTTACATTTAAAATTATTAAATTTGAAAATTTATTGCTGTCCAGTAGACAATCCTAATTGCTACGAAGAAATAATTATATAATTTAAGGGAAAGACTATATGAGGCTTAGAGACCATGCTCGTATTAAATAAATAGTTACAATTATTATTCTACTTAATTAATTTCAAATAAAAATTAGCAATAGAAGAGTGAATCCTGATTACTTTGAAAGATGTGTTCACCAAGGCCGCAATTCTAAAGTAGTGATTCTATCTATCAGACCTGACAACGGCATCGGCAATCAATTGTTCTTCTATTTCTGCCTTTCCAAAAATTTTTAAATTGCAACCCGGGGGGGAAAAGGGTGCTTAATATGGATTTATGATGAACAGACTCGATATGAAGACTGGATGGAGAGGAGGAGTTTCTGCAGCCAATGCAGAGAGTTCATCCTGGACAAATTTGCAATCAAGTATGCTGGCTACTTAGATGAGCCAGCTTGATTCTACTCCCACTCTCTTATGTATGCAGTTGATAAATAACATATCGATATTCATTATAGTTTCTGAGCTAAACTTTTTCGATTTTGATCCGCACTAATCGGTTTATGTAATGAGAGCGTACTACTAGTACGAGTAATTCTTCGAAAACGTTAAACACGAGCTAGTTCATTCAGATTTTAAGATGTACTCGAATGCAATAAGCAGGGTCAATCACTATTATCTGTCTGCTAAGCTTATGATTCAAGAAACTGAATTCCCAATTGCTCTTCACATGAGGCTAGGAGATTTTAATTTAATTTATGCTCGATAAGATTTTGTGCGTCACAAAATTGATGTGCCATTTGATTACTACATGGATGCCATCAAAATTATGAAAAGATTTAAATTATGAAGGAGAAAGTGCCAAACGGCATCTACTTTGTGTTCTCTGACTCCATCGAAATGGCCGAAAGAATGCTTTTGCAAATTTAAGATAAAACAGTAATATTTAATTTACTCTTATGATAAATTCCAGGAATTGATTATTACTTTGTATCTGATTATTCCCTCACAAGTCTATAATTAATTTAATAACACTTAAATAACGATCTGTAATGAATCAGTAATTTGCTCTTTTAAAAACAAAAGGTGTATAATAGCAAATGAAATAATTTAAATGCAAATAGTCTAGATGAATTTGAGTTGATGAGGCTGTGTAAATATTTTGTGATTCCGAACAGCACATTCTCATGGTGGGCAGCCTATTTATCTACTTCTGCCTCTAATATTACCACAGAAGTGGTTGCGCCATTCCCAGCAAGGAGGAAAAAAGACTGGAAAGAACTTGAAAATTACCTCGTAACTCCTTTTCTCTTTGAAATGCATCACCTCTTCAGATATCATAAATAAAACAATCAATTTATAAATTGCTACTAATCCCAAGGAGTGGCACCTTATCACTCCTTTTCCAAATGAACCAGAGGAAAATAATGTAAATTTAAATGTAACTCTAAAATGAACAAACTAATTAAAACCATTTAAAATGAAAGTTTTGGGCAATTTATTTTCTCATTTGCGGCAAGATTTATGAACAATTAGAATATCTTTCAAAAAAATATTTCCTAAACTTTAAATTAACTAATTTCATTTTAAAATATTTTGGGTATCACAGAAAATAATATTTGTTAAATTAATCATTAAGTGATAAAGAGCTAATTTTTAATAATCTTAGTAATTTAAAGAGACATAATTTTATTTTCATATTTGCAGGCTAAAATAAATTAAAGATACAATTGCATTAGGCCAAAATATATTTATTAAAATTGGGTCTATTTTTATAAAATTGGGAGGTGAAGAATTATTCTTCCTTCCTTAAATTATTCTTAAACTCATGTCAGTATCCGAAAAAAATGAAACTCATAGAAGAATATGACTTATTTTGTTGAGATAAGACTTGAATTTATTTAATGAACATTCTTATATGAGGTGATTTGATTTTACAGAGCTTTTAAAAGCATTGATTGATTATTTTATTCTGAGTAACTTTCTCAACGAGAAGCAAATAAATGTTGAGAACAGTAGAAGCAAAGAACCCTAAGACATTAGGAGCAGCCCCATCTGTCCTGTAAGTGCTGATTGTGTTTAGCAAGTTAGCAAACAATCTCTTCTCCCTATTCACTTTCCGAGCCAAAGTCTTACTCTATTTAATTAATTTAAGTAGCACCTTGGAGCATCAAAGTTCAATCCTTGCTTGCTCACCCCTCCATAGTGCTTGAACTCATTCACTCTCAAATGCTAGAATGTACAATTTTGAACGCATTAACCAAAAGGAGTGTAAAATTATTAATTCATTTCTGTTTCAAATCATATTCTCTTAAGATAAAAAGAACTATTTAAATTAATTGAAAATTCATGATAGTCAATTTAAAAAGCATATTTATGATAAAGAGGAGTAAGCTAAACTGAAAAGCTTGGAAATAGATTTTTCGCAAATCTCTTCAAGTAAATTTCTCTCAAATGTTAAGCCAAAATTTCTAAGTTGCCAAATCTCTGCCAAATGCAAGCAAAACATAATAGCTAAGAGATTCTGTAAAAATATGAAAATCAATTCATATTCTGAAGCACTAGTAACTTTCATAGATTTCAAATCTTTTGTAGCAAGAAAGACACTGATCACAATTATTGCTAAAGTATCCCCTATTTCTACTTATATTTAGAATAATTGTTATAGTTTAAAGCTTATTTTAAGAAATTTTTTTAAATATACTTTTCTCATTAAAATATCTTGTAATATCCTTCAGAATTTGCTCACTTCTTAGGCTTAAAATATGCTCGATGCTCCACTTTACTTCAACAATTCCAGACTCATTTTATGTTCCAGTACTTTGGAATAATTTATTAATTTCTTTCAGAAAGAAGAATTTAAAAAATAAAGGGAGTATGCTCTGAGGGATTTTAGAGATTTCTTATTGCCGCATAGTAAATATAAGCACAAGATCTATCTTAGCTACTTATTATGATTTTATTTAATTTTTAAACTTCAGAGGAGAATTCGTTGCATTAAAAAAACTAATTCATTTGACACAGAGTTTGTTGTTTAAAATAAATGATTAGCAAATAAATTATTGTTGTTTCTGTGAAACTCGAAGGTTTCTTTTCCAAAGTTGTAGGATTCCAGGACCTCAATATCTGTCTCGTATTCATGATTTATTTAATAAAATGCAATTTTAAATTCATGAAGCTACTTTATGCATGAGTGTTCACAGTTTTTGAGAAGACTCATTTCGTGCTTCAACTTATTCTCGACTGCAATTTCTTCCTTCATCGCATTATGAAGGGTGAATATATTTTAATCAATTCCCTTGAAAAATACAATTTTAAAATTATCCTTATAATGGATTTATATTCTCTTTCTTAATGCAACTTTCCAAAACAGTGTGAATTTTCATTAAAAAAAATTGTCATTAAATTTTCCACTACCCCCATTATCGAGGATAGTATTCTATCAATAATTTAAATCAATTTAAAATTATAATTAATTTAAAATTATATATAGCTAAGGAGAAAGATAAAGGGTTTTGCTGAGAATTAGCATTTATTTCTATTAATTTAAATAAATTATAATGCATTTTTTCTTCATTGTTTCATTTATTTGTTTTTAGAATTTTATATTAAAATCTTTTTTATAATATTTATGTTGGCGGATTAATTTGATATGTTGACTGAATTTGACTATCCGCAATCTATCTAATAGTGATGTTTTATATCATGGAAAGGAATTAAGAAAATAATTTAAAAAATAAATTAATGTGATTATTTATACACAAAAATTAACAATAATTATTTATGAAAATTATTTTTGATGACAGCAAAATAAAAGAATAAGTTGATGTATTCTTAGTAGCTAATTTCAACAAAATAAAGTTTGTTGATTACTAACTAGAATTTAAAATTTATTTTTTGATAACAATTAATTCTCTTTAATAAAATATATTTGTAAAGGAAATTCTTGATAGCAAATGCTGCAAATGGCTTAGATTTCTTCATAGATAGAGCTGAGGAATTCAGGCATCAAAAGCTGTTGGTTTTATCCATCTTTGAGAAATAAATAAAGAGATTGGCTCTGCATTTTGGGCATTGATTTATTTATTTAAGTAACAAAATAGATTAGGTTTGCATTTCTAAAAACACTTCAAGCAAATTAAAAAAATAAATAATCTTCTTATTAATAGAAATAAAAGAAATAAATATAAGGATAATAATTACTATAAAACAAAATTTTAAAGTATTTTTTTCTCTATAATAGATTTAAAAGGATCCCAGACTACTCTTCTTAACATTATTACCTTGATGAGATTTAATACTTGTAAAAATTACGAGTTATAATTGTAGTAACTTTTAATGAGCAAAGGCAAGTCTGGCAGCACCTCAGGTAAGCAGGATCCCAAACAATCTCCAGACAAAGGCAGCATTTAAATGCCTCTTAAATGTGATTTAGGGGAAGATTAAATATGTGATTGCTAATTAATTTTTAACTCTAGTAATTTTGATACCCTTGATCCTTAATAGTCACGTTTTCTATTAGATGAGAAACATATTCCCATTCTTCTTCTATTCAAAGATTTATTTAAATTATTAAATCATAAATATTAATTAAATAATCTATTTTATTTATCAATTTTGAATTAAATCTATAGGATTTGTAAATGGTTTATAGCAGTACTTTTTTAGCATTTTTTATTAATAATTGTTTTTGTTAAAATTTAATTTCCCAGACTTTCTTTAAACTAAGATTGCGCTTATCTATTGGCAAGTGTATAATTTTTTATATTGATTTTAATTTATTAACTTTTCATGTATAAATTAATTTAAAATTAAATAAAATAATTGATAGAAAAATATATTGATTGAATAACTATTTATTTAAACTAATGCCCTAAAAACCTATAAAGGATAAGATCAAGAGCAAAGCTGAATATTAAATTCGGCATTTAGAAGATAATTAGATATTATAAATTTTAGATAATTTAAATTAATAGAACATTTAATATCAAGATGCTCGGAAAAGCTTTTTATTATGAAAAAGGCCGATTTAGAATTCATCCCAATGTTCTTTAACATAAATCATTTGGTTCTCCTCCAATACCCTACTCCTAAGAAATCAGTAAAGCATTTAACTTCATCTCCAGTTTTTAATTTTTATTTTTTTTATATTTTAATATAATAATTTAAAGTATATTGAGAATATCTCAAATTCATTATAATTTTACACTAGAAATAATTTAATATGAAAGTTAAAACAACATTAAATAATTATTTTTAAGAATAAGACCAAAGACCTTATTTTTCAATGATGGCAAATCCTCATAAAAATTCTAAGGGGAATTCTAATAAAAATGGCAAGTAAAAATTTAAAAATTAAGAGAAGGTATAAGAAAAAATTAAATTATTTGTGCAAGCATGGTAACATTGAAGACGAGGAAGTCTATTACAATAATTATTTTATTCTAAAACTTTTTTTGTGTGTGTTATTTTGTTAGAATAGGATATGACTTCATTTGAAAAATTTGAGCGAAACATAAAACTGAGTGTGTTTAACGTGCTCTATGTGCTTCTTAGTGACGATGAAACTAAAGCATGGAAGATTGTAGTTATGGGTTTGTGTGACTTCTTCCAAATATTCTAGTTTACCTTTAATTAAAAATAAGCCCTTTTAAGTAAATAAATTTTACCTTTCTAGAAGCGGTAAGAAGTTAATCCGTATTGATAAGTATAATATTTTATCCCAGATTAGAGATGATTGTTAAATTAACATATTATAGGTTGACTTTCCTTGGAGAGGGTCTGATGTGAGTTTGTATTGGAATACCTATTTGGACTTTTTCTAAATTCCTGTGTGGCTTGGTAGACTTGAGAATGAAACCTCCTATATCATAGTCATTTATCAGTAAATGAAATGAAAGAACCATTCAAATAGGTATAATATTTTGAGCAATACATTGGGATGTTGAGTTCAGTTGAAATTAGCAGATAAGCCATTTTTATAGGGTTTATATTATTGCGCTTATAGGGATTAACAATGATGACACGAGCTAATTCGCAAATACTCATCGGCAGGTGCTTGAGGATCCACCCTATTTAGTACCCAAACTCCGACAATGTCTCTAATTCTGATAGAGTTAAAACTGTGCCGACAATCCACTTAGTGGAGTCAGATGGTTCAATATCTTAACCCACCGTACTCTCTGTTTAAAACCAAGCCGCAGAAGGTGGTAACATGAGTGAATTCCTTCGTTCCAATTCACTTAATCCGTCTGGAGAATCTCTTGCAAGGTGTTCCACCCGATTTCCAATAGTAGCAGCCTGCATTCCTCTCATGCTTTTAAGAGTTGGAGTACTTGTATTACTAAACTAGAAAGAAAACTATAATCGGTTTAAGCCTTCGCGCTTCGCCCTGACATATGAATTAGTGCCAACTGGTTCTGGAATCGCGTACTGCTTATTTAGTAACTTTCTAATTTAATAATTATACATTGGGATGTTCATCGTGATACTGATTATTTTGGACATCTTTTATGTGCAGTGGAGTTTCAGTCGCAAGAAGTTCCCCTATGTGTGGCCTCTCCAAGCTCTCAGAAGTTCAGTAGGCCTCTGCGTGACAGTTTTATTCTTGCCTTTCCTTGGTAATATATTGTGAGCCCTACCTAATCTAGATTATAGAAAGCTTTACAACCATCTTAACTTGCGTAAAGGAAAGCGATGGAGTGTACAGGCATGGACTTTTTCCAACGATGATTTGCTACTAAGGAGCTCACATCATCCACATTTTAGATATATTAAATGCACTTAAACTTTATTTTACATGATTTTCTGCTTAATAGTGTCGATAATCTTCATAGTTATCTGCATTACAGTCTCACTCACTTTCTTTGATAACACCATCACCTCTAATGCAGCAGATGCCAAGGTCCACCAAAGAGCAGACTGCTTCAATCTTGTCCTCAAGATCATCCTCAATTACTTAGAAAATTATTTAATCCTAAAAAAATCATTTTATCATGATTATCATCAATGAAAGCCTAATAAATTATTTTCGTTTTTTTTCTCTATTACTTGTACACTTTCTATGGAGCTCCAGAATATCACTGGCTACTGATAGTAGTGCTACTGATTCTCTCCTACGCAACTTTCAGGAATTTCAGCGTGGACTGGCCTTACCTAGACGACTACATTAATAAATTCTTCTGCTGCGTAACTGGAATCTTCTTGTGGGGCAACATCGTATTCAAACACATATGTAACTCATTATAGTTATTTAATTTTGACTGTATTGCTTTTCATAAAGATAATAGAACTTTATAAAAAGTTTTGAATGTATTATCAAAGAAATCATTTGAATAATCTAACTATGTCATTATGATTTTGTATAATTTTTTAATTAATAGAAGGAACTGGTTTCTCAGGTGGATACCAAATATACTTCCTGGGCATGCCTCTGGTGATAGCTATAATTATCTTCCAGCCAGATCAGAGATAGAAGCTCCTTCTTAAAAACATCAACAATTTCTCTTAAAATTAATTGTTCGCAAAAGTTTAATTAAAATTAAGAATTGGCTAATTCTATAAAATGGGAACTACTAATTGATGGTGCTGAAAATTATAATTGCTCCCTTCATCTGCACTAGATTAACAATATAATTTAAAATAAAAGGTTTCTAATCAGAGCATATTATTAACTCTTCCCATTAGGTATATATGAATTTGGTATTCTTCTTTATTGCCAATATCTTGATTGTAAGAGAAGATTTAACCAGAATTTTTCATATATGAAAATCAGTTGTTAGAATTTACCTCGCTACCCCCTTCATTTAACTTATTTTTAGTAAAATTGTTTAAATTATTAAATAAATACATCATCTATCTCTAAAATAAACAAATAATTTCGAAAAGCCAGAAGATGTGGCCCTTCAGATAAGATATTTCTTGAGAATTATTTAGAACAAGGACATCGACAGAGGAGACAATTTAATTCAATAATATATATGGACAATTTAATTAATTAAAATGCCATTTTGAATGTAATCCTGAAAGGGTATATCTATCACCACGAGGACTTTTGCCCAAATCCAGACTGTCTCCTCAAGCGATATAATATTGTAACCTCACATTTATTTGTATACAAGAGTGAATTCCAGACCTCACTTAATGAATGGAAGTTAGACAAGAAACGAGATATGTCCAAATTCCAAGAAAGCCTCTATCAATAATTTAACTTTTTAAGCTTCAATTAAATCAAGTTTTGATCTAGCATGCTAAGAGTATGTACAAAGCTGCTATCATCCGTTTTCAGGACTCTCCCACTTAAATTCTTTAATTATAAGGTGTTAAACTTTGAAGATCTAGTATGCTATCTTCTTACTGTCTATGATGGAGAACAAGAAAGACGCTCTCATCTAACTCAAACTTGCATCCCTCTAAGACCCTGCATTCGATGAGTAGTTCGTCATTTTCCGCCTCACTAAACAAATCAACGAGTCATAAGACACCGTGTCTGAGGGAGGAAGTTCAGGAATGGATATCATAGCAAAGCTGGCCTTTGAACTTACTTAATTATTTTAAGATTGAGTCAACACTAAGGCAACTGGAAGAGGATATTCAGAAGTCAGCTAAATACCATTATGAGTTTTGGGTCCAGCTTAAACAAGAAAGGCCTGATATTTCTCGACTGAATGAATATGGATCCAAGATCAACAACTCTATCAAGATTATAGAAGAGCAGTGGCAGTATTTGCAGAAGGTTAATGCTAATGCTCCGAAAGCTCTAAGGGCATATGCTAAGTTCCTATAAATTAGGTAATATAGAAATCATTTCGAGAGATTAAATTCAATTATAATTCACGTACTAAATGACAAAGAAAGAGGTCTCGATTTATTGATGAGAGCTAAAGAAGCAAAGTAGAATTTCTTCGATGGCCATTTCCATATTATATTTTCATTAGGAGGACATGCTTGACTATGAGTCGCTACAAAACTCAGGCGCACCATTTATAATAATCGATGGAGAACAGTAAAACCTTGGCTTCATAATAAATGCAAGCATCAGTCTTGGCCGTTTAAATTATAAATCTATCAATATTTTTATTATGGCAAGCTATTTGGTTACGACCCCCAAGATGTTTTGAAACACAATATTGACAAATTAATGCCAGAATTGTATGCCAAAAATCACCAGAAGATAAACTCAAACAAAGCATCCTTTCATTAGAGATAATCCTTAAATGAGAGTTTACTTGAGAAAACTACGGGAGCAGATCCTGAAACTGTGAATAGCAAGGAGAGATTTGTATTTGGAAAGCACAAATCAGGTTACATATTCCCATGCTTGATTCAGATAAAAGCCATTAGGAACCCAAAGGCAGGTTATCAATTCATTGCTCTTTTCAAGATAGACAAGAAATAGTTCTCCTCTCACCATGGATACATACTTGTTCAATTATCATAGTATGACAAATATTTCCATGCTGTAATTTACAAGTTAATCAATATAATTTGTTGGAAGAGACAAGAAGATCTAAGGAATGACTTCTTCATGCATGTACCTGCTAGACATGGACATCAAGAAGATGCAAAGAATAAGCATCATGGGATATGATGTTCAGAGAATGGCACCTGAGATATTTGACTTGGATATTTTATGGTATTTTTTGGAAGCTAATAGTCTGAAATCAATTGAATGGAGGCTGCTTGATACTATAAAATCAGTCTATATTTTTATAAGATCTAAAGAGGAAATCTGAAAATGACAGAAGTAAGTTATAGAGTTTATATAAAGTGTATAGAAAGCGAAAAGCAGTTTCAAGAGAATCAGGCTAAACAGGATAAAAAAGGAAGCAAAGGAAATTCAATCGTGGTAGATCCAAATGCAACTCTCAAATCTCAGTTTGCTCCAAGGACTTAAAATAATATTTGTATTACTCGAAGGTCATCGATAGGGAGAGAGGGTGGTAGTTTTCCCTACTACTCCAAGTTCCTAGTGTCTAGCATCAGCCCTGTGACTATGGGTGAGTTCGGAGAGCTAGGCTGGTAAATTAAAATGTCTAATTAGTTATGTGTATGTGAGAATCATCCACTCTGATGAGCAGAAAAGGAATAGCTAAGACAGGATAAGAGTAAAAAAAAAGTCATCGTAGCATGATCGTATTATGTATTCTATTGAAGTAAAGTCAGATACCACCATTTTTCTAAGATTTATCATTTAAACCAAAACAATAAAGCAGCCACTCTTCTAATTCAACTATGAAGCTCGGACAGGAAAGTACATAAGAGAGATTGTGCCAGATGCCTCAGTCAATAAGAACAATGATATGCGAAATCTCACGAATCTACTGTAGGGAGGATTAACAAGGAGACTCGTATAAATGAATGACTAAGAAGATGCAGAAGAGCAAAGCATCAGTAGCCCGGATCGATCCTAATCGAGAAGGCCCGCTTATTTATATATGATAAGCTTATGAGGAAGACAGCTTTATCAGAAATGAAGAGATCAAACTGGAACATAAACATTTAACATTTTTGCGCTTTAAGTTGGAGGTGAACGAGAATTAAGCCTCACCACAAGCCAAGAACGTGTACAACGTATTTGGAGATATAGACATGATGGCGATATATTCTTTTTATTTTCATTATTTGAACGATTAAAAGGAGATGGGGCAAAGGCATAAACATTTACAGATTGCAGAGTGGTAAATTCTACACCAAGGACTATGACGAGGATTAGAAGAAACAGCAAGAAGCAGAGGAGGAGAGAAAGCGGAAAATTGAAGAGGAGGAGAAGTAAACCTAATTTTAAAAGTTTTTAAAGGCACTCTAGATCATAGATGATATTGGACCAAACGATGTACAAAGTGCTTAAAAAGCCAGGAAGGCTTTACAGATAGCTTTCAATGATAAATCAACTCCAAGATTAAGCTTTATTCTCAATTTTTTAAGAGCCATATCTAATTTGAACATGGGAACGAACATCGTGATGATCTGCTTCTTAGTGCTTTCAATAACTGAATTTGTATTCAACAACGAGAATTTCAAAGATATCAACTCTAACTTTGACCTAATTCGCATGTCCTATTTGAGACTGGGAGAGCTCCAGAGAATCTCTTACAACATCAGAACACTTGTCTGCATTAATTATCTATGTCTAGTAGTTATAAGTTTTGAATAAATCTTAATGAGAAGAAACAGTAGGTGTACCAGAATTACACAACCGCACCAGATTACGTAGCCTATTTACTCTCAGACACTGATTAGGCTTTGGATTCACTCTACTAGCTGCACTCCAATATCACCCTAAGTAATCTTAAAGTTTAAATGCACCACTTACTTATTAACCTTATTCTATGATAAAGAGTCAGACAGATAGAAACAGCTCACGAGAGAAAATAACCTCCGCATGTACTTCCGCTAATCAATTGACATGCCCATCCAAAGTCTCTATTAGTCACTCAATGAAGCGGTCTTTTAGATTATTAATATAAGTGAAATTGAGTTTTTAAATGGCGAGTGCTATATTTGCAGTGCGGCATATGAGCATAATGAATTTCACTAGCAGCAACTCTGACATCTTCTTTATAATATACAATAGCTATAACGACCTGTACCTTGAACTTTAAAAGTAATTCTAATTTTAATTGATATTTAAACTGGCAAAATCTTCCTATATTTACGTGGACGATGTTCAAGATAGAGTTAGAAACAAAGAGGTGCTACTCATAGTCATATTTGTGATTGCAGTATTGTGCTAATAAGAATTTTCATTCTCATCATTTATAAGGAAGACATGTTTTAAATACTTAATAGTTGCAGTGGTAATAGCTCTGCTACTTATGCTGCCCATGATATTCAAAGTCAACACAGTTAGAATCAAGGTGCTTTATCTCTTCATAGATAATCCTGAATTAAAAATACTTAGTCTTTATTTTAATAATGGTAAAGGGTTTATCCCTCAGGCTAACGTGGAGGAATTAGTATTGAAATGCGAGGACTTTATCTATAAGGATGAGGAGGACTAACAGGATGAAGATATTGAGACAGTTTCAATAAAATAAAACATTGAAGTAATTTATAATAATCAGTTGTATTGGACAACTAGCCAACTCATACAGTTAGTGAATATGACTAATCTAAATTAAAGCACCAGAATAGTGCAGTTAGTGGAAAACCAGCCTAGCCTGCTCCTAATATAGCTGACACTTTAATAAAAAAAGAGAATTATAGTAATAATTAATTTAATAAATTATAAATCCTAGGCAGTTGAAGTGTGAGATATTAGGATGAAATTATTACCATTCGATTAAGCATTAAATTATTAGTAACTTTGATCCCTGCAACTTCTTCGTAGGAGGGTTAATTTCTTGGTTCAGAGTTTGTGACATCGAAATCATTTGATAGGCACATGCCTTTGTAATGGAAGTAGATCAAAATATTCTTATAATTTAAGGAGCAATCGAATAAGCCCCATATTAAGCTGATTAGCTCGCAATTTAATGGCCAACATTTTAAAACTCTTCATTTATCATTTTAACCTAATTCCTATTTTGATTCAAATTTTAACTATAATAATCAAAGCCAGCCTAAGAAGAAGAGGAGTTTAAATTCTCATAATATTTTAGAGTCAGCTAAAGATTCCTAAGAATGCAGCCAGATCCTACACCTCTCTCTATCTGAGATTTCTGGCTATAGGTGTGTTCTTGATTGGTTACTTCGTAGGCATGTTCGTTGTGTCAGCTCTCTTTATCACCGCAGTTAACCACGAATCAGCTCAGATGAATTTGCTATACACTTAATTATTTATAATTGCTAGGACAGATAGAGTTTGAACTTGGACTTGCATAGAACGTGCAGAGGGAGTTGATTTATGATTCGAACATGCAGGTTTTCAACTATGATAGCTATTCTGTGGCCAGGGATTCCCTCAATCAAACCCCAAAACCCCATAATATGATAAGAAAGTGAAAATAAGTTGTGTATAATTAATTTCTTTATTAATACTTATAATCATGCTAAATTTTAACCCTAAACAGGCAATCTAAAGTCTTCTAGGAAGG
>JAJKFJ010020960.1:0-127342 GCA_027382625.1 Tetmemena sp. SeJ-2015
AAAAAAGTCAAAAAAACCGGGAATTTTCTTGTTAGCGCACGAATAGGATTACCAAAACGAGCTCAGATAGAAGTAACGGAATGCCTAGAGCGATATTATAATGACTGAGAGTAAGATAACTACTAGGAAAAGCTTGTTGTTTGAAGATGCAAGCAAATCCAATAATGGACAGAAGTATAAAGAGTCTTAAATTACTAGTTTGCAAGCCACTGAACACTTCATCAATGAGGAAAATGCGAAAATAGCCTAAACTATCATCCCCAAGAGCCAAGTAACTGATGCACCTTATGTCTAAGATAAAGAGATTAGGGGCAAAATGAAATTGTTATAACAAAACCAAAAGATAGAATCTGGATTATAAGAGCCCTTTAGAAATGCACAGCTCAGAGCAAGCGAGATGCAAAGCAAAGTTGCGAATAAGTTAGGCGGAGGTTTCGCCCAACTGCCATCAATTTTTAATCATCAAAATCCATACCAAACTTAAATATCTATCCTCTGCTATTAAGCTCTATATTGCTTTGTAAACTCTGAAATTATCAGACGAATAAGAATAGGAGATTAGAAATCAAGGTCAGATCGGAAATATTGAGAACCCTGCTTTGAATCTCTCTTAGAAAAATGCTGGCATGAGCTAGTCAGAAATAAGGATTTAAACTTGTTTTTATACGTTTATTACAATTAAGGAATAAAAAGGCCAGACTGGTATATCAGTAAAAGAACACTCTATAGTTTGAGAGAGCGCACAAGAAAAACTACCCAGATAACAGTAACTTACAAAATCTAAATAATACCTAGTCAAATTTCATGTAAATGAATACTGCCACTCACTTCACATTTATTATTCTCCCTTTAAATATCTTTTCTTCAATCCTTTGAGTTCATAAAACTCTACACTCTATCAATTAACTGCACAGCAAAGAAGTTAGAGTCTGAATCATCAGCTCAAGATACAATCTATCTAGGATAAGACCAGTAATCTACAAAATCAATTGTCCCATCTCCAAATGCAGAACATATTTATCCATTCTAGTAAAATTATATCTATTTTTAGTGGGAATGGAGTGGCCAAGTACAAATCAAAATAGAAAGAAGCTAAATCTATCCCTCTCTAAATACCTTTAAGTCTGCCAAAATTTGAGTATCCTATGATTGATTCAGTAGAAAAGAACCCTGACATATTTCCTTCAATCATGAGCTATGGAATTAAGCAACATTCTGATTACTAGATGCAGTAGTAGAATCTTAATGAGATTTAGCAACAATCTACAGCACCTCTAAGTAATAAATCACACAGCAATAATAATCCTTACCAGAAGCTTAACCAGTTTGATATATACAAGAAGAAGCCAAAAGGCAGCAAAGTGGCAAGCGTCTCAGTTTCTTATGCTAATTAAAAACATTTATAAGAGGATAACTAAGAGCATTCAAAATTTATTTGTATCTAAATTTAATCAATAACTTATATTTAAAAATATATGCTTTTTCTTTAATCATTCTTAAGTTGACTGAGGAATCTAAGTAGAAAAATTCATATTTATTTAATTATAAATGAATTGAATGGTATATATTTAAGAGCCTCTCAGTTTGAACCTAAAATGCTAAGAAGATGCAACCCACAAATCAGCTTAAAACGGGAAGGAATTAGTATTAATTTTTAATCTTAATCTACATAAGAAAAGCAACTTTAGTCTCTGCAGTAGTAGTCACCAAGCATTAAAATCTTAATTCAGGGAGACTAGTCCTCTAGATTTATAGATAAGTCCACCTCTAAATCTGCTCATTTTAGTCCGAAGGACTTGGTTACTTAGCAAAAGCAAAAAGCAGAACAATAAATTCAATAATAGTAAGTATATAAGGTGGATGCAGAGCAAGTGAGGCAATCATTGAAGAAAGTTTAAGCTACTATGAAGAGCGAGAGTTCTGCTTAAGAGTAAAGAAAAACGTAAGATTCTAAGCCATCCAATCATTCGAATTTAAGAGAGAGGCCTTAATTGAATTAGTTTGACCTTACTGACATAATGGGCTAGCTGGCTGCTTAAGAGGGTAAGGATAATAATATATCTTGTTTTTCTTTTGATAAAACGAACTTGATTCTTCAAAATAACTAGAGTGCTTCTAATATATCCACATCTAAGAATAAGTAGTTAGGAGCTGGTTAGTTTCTGATGAAGGATTCTCTAGTGGTTTTATCTACTACTTCATCTAAAATGAACTTGCCTTTTGCTTCCTCATCCAATAACATGAAGCCAGTAAGCCAATCTCCAAAAAAGAGGCCGCTCAAAGACCTGACTCAGAGCCAGAAACTAGAATAGATTCTCAGATCCTCACAAGTTGAATTCGAAGATTAGTAGCAAGAGCTCACCTAATAGGCAAATTAAAGTGATGTCAGAGGGATTTTAACTTAAGAACTGCTAATTTCATAAGAAAAACTACCAGTTTAGACTCTGACTAAGGTCAATAACAGAATCAATTTATTTGAACAGACTAAGAAGGATCTGGTTGTTTACTTGCAAAAGACCAGCGAAAAGGTTATGCAAGAGGATTAGCAGCAATTATTTTTATAGTGCTCTTAAATAGTTGTATTTACAATCGTTACCTGAAAAATAAATGATGAGCTTGAACTTGAAAAGTATTTATAACATTGACACATAATATATTTTGTTAAAGCAACTAAATATGATATTTAATTGATTTTTAAAGTCCTGAGAAATAAGTATTGACTTTAAAAATACAAAAGAGCTTCAGCACTCTAGAGAACGTGTCGAGGTAGGACGCATAGAGAAATCGGAACTCCAGAACTGATTTGAACAAGAGATCTAAGAAACTAGAGTTAGTAGTGTAGCCATAGCTACAAGAAAAGCCCTAGCAGAGTCAGAGAGTTGCCTAGGAGGAAAGAAAAGATATCAAGGTCAGGTCCCATACAAATACCACTGCTCGCCTTCATATTATGCAAGCTAACTCAAATGCTTAAATTATGATAAATTTAAGAATATCCTTTTATTGTTGCTCCAAAAATCTAAAACTAGAATCAGATAGTCTAAAATGATAATGGCACTTTAAAAATATTAAATTTTTATAACTTAGCAAAAAACTCAGTTAAATGAGTAACCGAAGTCTAAGGAGATCACGCCAAATCAAAGTGTCTACAATCAAAAAATAAGCCCTAGCCTGACTAATGGAAACTCTAAGCTAGAAAAGAGATAATAGAGTAAGAAGTTGCATCTGCCACCCTCTAAGCCTCTCCTTCAAGACAGCAGTAAGGGCTAAAGCCAAGTTCAAAGCACTACTAATTCCAAGAACCCCAGGACAAACAGACTTTAGCAAAACTAGGCTTCTTTAAACACAAGTCAGCAAATCAAATCACCAGTTGGATCTGCCTCAGGCACATAATAATAATCGAAACCTGTGAGGTAGGCGCACAGCTATAGAAGCAGTGTGGGTCAAGAAATAGCAAAGAGCTACACAAACTAAGCACAGCAAGCCAGTTCAAATAAAGACAAGCCTTAAATATATCTTTATAGATTATATTACAAATATAAGCTGAATGAAGATTCAAGTGAGTCATATGCCTCGGAGAAAGATAAGAAAATTGCAGGCAGGAATAAAAACGAGTAAATCAAATAAACATTCTCTGCTATTAAGAATAATAATTTAAATTTAAATAATTCAAAGAAGAAGAAGATAAACAAAATGGATACAAATAATTATCTTTAGTTAATTAAGTTTTAACTCTATAAATGGATTTGAATAACCCTAACAGTCATTTTAATAAAAATGAAAGCTTAGTACAGATTAAGGAAGGACAATTCAATTAAGCTTAAGAAACCAGATTAAATCATTATAATATTTTTTAAAAACTGTTCGCTTTATTTTAAAGTTGATCATGAGGAGAATTCTTAAGGATAGGTTTTGGGAACTAAGCTCATGGAGGAGGAGACTTTAATTTATAATTGTATATTTTAATTATGTGAGAAAACAGGATTTAAAATCACAAATGAAGGATATACTTAGAAATAAATCTAAACCTAAATTACTGAGTATAAAGTGGCACAAGTTGATAATCTGAAAGAAAATATACTTTATCATAAGAATTTTATAGGCTATCTCAGCGATTTTGCTTAATTTAATAAAAGATTAAAAATAATTTCAAGATAAAAAAACCCTAAGGATTGTAATATCAATTTTGATTAGTTTTCTCATTTCAAAATTACTTTTACGACCTGCCCAAATGAATCTTGCGAGAGAAAGAATTATTTTATTCTTCATCATAGCTGCTGATATATTCAACCTCGTCTTCATAAGAAAATTTATGAGTGGGCATTATCTTAATTATAGCTGAGAATTTAATGGAAAATTGAATTAAATTAGATATTAAATAAAATGGAATAAATCATTAACAGTTGAAGTGTCCAATTTGAATAATAATTTGACCATTCGATTCAGCTTTTTATCTTTGCAACTTTTGTGTGGGAGTGCTCAACCAAGAGTTAAAAGCAACACAAGTTATTACGAAGTTGATTTTCGGTCTTTGGGAGTTTGCGTGAATCATATCTCGCTGCTGAGAGGTGCTACAAAGATGACTAATGAAAAAACTGATATTAATTTTCAATGAGCTATCGAACAAGCTATATATTGAGCTCCAAAGCTCACATTTCAACAGCGAACATTTTTTCAACTCTTCATTTATTAATTTAATTTAATTTCGATTTTCATTTAATTTTTAACCATACTTTGTGGCCGCTTGCTATTGAATTGTAAGTGCCTTCTTGATGGTGTTAGTAAGGCTGCTCATGTGTATTAAAGCTTCTTCTATGTGAAGAATCTGAATCTTCTTCTAAAAGATTCTCAATAAATATATACTATAGCACTCATACTAAAATTATCTCAAGTCTTAAAGTACTTCTATCTCTTTTATCAAAGCTTCTGCTTCTTTTAGGGTTAATTATATTTTATTTTTAATTTAAGTTTAATAAGGATTCTCAATTTCAAATTATTGCAACTCAGAATTTTGCTGAAATCCAATATTCTATCTGATCCTTGATGGACTACCTCCTCTAATAAATTTCTAAGGTGTTGAAGAATGATTTTGCGAGAATAAATTTTGATTTTGCATTTTCAAACTCAATTTCCTAGAATAATAGTCATCACATTTCTCAAGAATGTCATTCAAAATTAAGCAGTTTAAATTAATATTCTATAAAAGAGTTAAATAAATTGGGCAAAAGCTTTTTGAATAATCTCCAGTCAATTTTGCTTTTTTCTCTGTTCTGTATCATCTAAGTTCTAGAAAATGCATTTATATAGAATTATTTTCCAATATTTTTAAGTAAGCTATATTTAAGGAAAGATTGAGTCGCCAAGAAGTTTATTGAGTCTCTTAATTTTACCGCTGTCCTTATAAATATATTAATTTATTTCTGCTATTTTTATTTATAGAGAACGTTTGCTTTTAGATAAGGGATAAATAAATTATTTATGGATTAAGTCTCGTTGATATTTAGCTAAAACTAATTACGAAATCAATTTGGCTTGCTATAGTTACTGCATAACATTAGAGACATCAAAGAACTTTCTATTATAAAAATATAATTTATTCTTTATTATAAACTTTTTGCTTTTCTTGACACCATATTCAAAAGCCTCCAGATTTTCAGAGTCTTTTAATTTATAGTAAAAATACAATGAGTATAAATTATTAAGAATTTTTGTCTTTTATGGGCTGCGGTCATTTCCTTATACAGCCAAGAAATTATAAACTGACAAAAATATTCCTTTAATTTATATTTTAGAATGGCTTTTTATAATTTGATTTTTATAAGCTGGAGAATTGAAAAATGTGGTTTTACAAGCGTCATGAGATAGTTTTGAGACTTTGTTAAAACATCATCTTAAGTTCTCTGACCTTGAATTTGCATATTGGTAAGGGAAAAATTTTGATGACTCTCCTAAATTAAGTATGACCTAAAAATCAATATATTTTTTAAAAAATGATAAAATTTATTTCTCTTTAAATTTATATCTAAATAATTAAGCTATTACCAAATAACTTTAAAACATAATTCAAAATAGAAATTATTATAATTATTTCGAAGAAATATTTTCTTCTCTCCTTTAAAAAATATATTAAAGATTAAATTTAAATTTAATTTAACAAATTAAATTCTTCTACCAATCGAAGTAGAAGAAGTGTTTAAATCTATTTACAAACTATTTAAAAATAGACTAAATAGAAAATATAAAATCGAACGAACTAAAAGTAGTTGACGAAGTATTTTAGATTTACTTTCTGGGTTCTCTCTTTTTTAATTCCTTTGGATCATTATCTTATTTATGAGTTTCTTTTTTTCTTTGGAAGAATAGGTTAGAGATTTAAAATGAATCATTTTATTTGGATTAAGATGATCGATTCATAGAATAACTGTTCTTAAAGGTTCATTATGAGCTATAAATATTAAATGATAAATTTGAGAGCAAGTCACATACTACGTACAGGATAAAAAATTGATAAATACTCATCAATAAAAACACGATATTGTTAAAAGTAAATTACTCATAATAAAATTTATATATTGCATAAATATGATTTAGATTATTGTGGGATTGAATCCTCCCATGTCAGTTATTAGGGAGAATAAGGTCTCAACATTCCTTGTTATTTCTTACTAAGAATACCCTATTGCAAATTGTAGAGATGCTCCTGAAATATAAAAATAATTATCCACATAAATTATTGCTAAATATAACAATATAATTAAATTCATCACTTCTATTATTATTCTAAATATATTCTTCAAATTGAAAATAACATAATCTGACATATTCTGATATAAATTTAGAATTAGAAATTAAAAAGCCTGAATCGTGTGGACTCAAATAATTTTAAACAACGTCGTGCACAAAGTAATAGTCCTGAACTTGCTGAATATTACTAGCATATATTGAATCCTGTAATTAGAGGGATGTTTTTGAGGTTTAGAAAACATTATTAACCTTCTAGTCTTTCTACAAAACAGTTTGCAACAATTTAATTTGAAGGAGTAAAAAGAATTAATTTAATTCTTACAGAAATATGATTTGTAGGAAGGAAAAAATAAAATTAATAGTGACAGAAAATTATTGAAGCCATCGATTTACCCAAAAAAAGAAATAGAGAAGAATTTATGCTAAGAGTTTTTTATATGTAATAAAAATAGAATAAATATCATTCATTATATTATTCATCTTTTATATAAGTTTGCAGGAATCAAGTCGTTACTTTAATTGGCTTTTCAAAATTCAATTAACTTTAAAGTTTTGCAAAATATAGTAAAATCCTATGAGTCGAAATACTTCTATGCAATATAAATGTCAAAGGCAGGATTTATTTATAAAATTAATGCTAAAGATTTAACTCGTATAGCTTATCAATCTGACTCTTCGATTTACATTTCAATTACTAATTTGGAAACTAGGAATCAAGGAATTCTTGATTGCAAGGGCCTATATCAATTTCTAATTCTGAGAAGTTCTCTGAATTCGATTTTTAAAAATTATTTTTAAGTATAAATTCGAAAGCATTATTTGTATTACTGGAATTAAAAATAATAAATTTTGGCCTAAGACCTGTATATGCTAATAATTTAGATACTAGATTATTTCGTTCTGTGAATTTGAATTGCCATTCTAGATGCTTTCTAACCTTCCTTATGCATATAAGAATATGTTGTGTTTATCATTCTTACCATAATTAGTTAGGTAGTAATATAGTTTTGCTTCACAAACCTTAATTTTAGCAGTCTTCTTACTTCTTTTCAAGAGTGATTGAGCTTTGACTTAGGAATTAATAATAATCTTGCACAAATTTGAGGCCAAGACAATCTAAGATATTCACAGCACTCACCTATGAATAATCATATTTGAAAATCTTAAAAGGAATATATCTAATTTGGCCAAAAAAAGTAATGGCAAGGAAATTTTAATGCTAAGTTCAAGCGGATTTTCTTTCAAAGTAGGGGGTTGAATATTTACCTGACCAATTTTCTATAATTATTTTATTTTAAATGCCTAAATTTTATAATTTCGAAGTCCCACTTAATGAAACGCTAAAATTCTTAGAAGGACAGAGAAAGATTATATTTTTAAATTATATCTACAATAATTCCTTTTTAATTATAAGTAAGATCTATTTGTACTATTTTTAATAAATATTTCTTTTTTTATATAATGTAGAGAAGTAAATACACAGCAATTAAAATATACATATTACCTCATCATTCGTTTTTTTAATAAATCTTTCCAATTTATATTGAGAGCTTTATTTTGAAAGGAATTTTGAGAAAAAATTAATTATAAAGTATCTTAGAATATCGAAGAGAATTTTATATTCATGATGCTGGCTGAAATAATATTGAAGTGGCTTTATAATAGAGTAAATTAAAATCTTCATTCCGTCCCTCAACCTGAAATATTTTTAGTATATATAAAAAATTTCTTAGATTTTGTCATTTAGTTTAGCGATGTCTATGACGATCAAAATTTTTTTTATTTGGCTTCTCTATTAACTTTGTATCATTTTTATAATATTAGCTCATTAGAGCTTTAAATTTAATTTTTTATACATGGAATTTGCTATAAAGATTATTAAAATGCAGATTATTTGTACCAAACTCTTTTTAAAGTTTAAATAAATTTGTTTATCCGATTATTTTTCATAATAAACTATATTGCTGAAAACTAATGTAAAAATACTTTATATTATTTATACTTACTGCTATAAATTTTAATGAGTTTCTTTTCTTAAATTAATAATCTTAATTTATTTAAATTTGGATTTTAATAAATAGAATTAAATTAATTTAATAAAAATAAGACACCTTACTAGAACCCTAGACCAGTAGAAATATGTTAATCATCAAAGAATCTTGAACTATTTTGACAAATTTCAGTAGGGAAAAATTAAAGAATTTTTTCACTGCATTATAATAAATAGAGCGTAAATGGAGTAACTGACACCTGATAATGAGTAACCCCGTGAAGTCGCGAGATGGGTATAGGCGAACCCCTCCCATATGTCTGACGATGGAATCCGAGTAAAAATAACCGATTATTCCTCTGTGTTAAATGACGCCCTTTTATAGCACGAGTTTACATTCGCAAGTGGTCTGGCCTCAGATGCATAGGAGTTGCGTTTTGTAAGTACCTAGAAGATACTCTTACTTCTAATTGTCAGATTCCCTTGAAGGATAATGCTACAGCCATTACTCATTTGTAAGGTCCATTCCCTAAGATGAGAAATAATTTATATGGGATCAAATCTTCATCTTGGGAAGTAGCTTTGTAAACGAAAGGATTCGGGGTTGATTGTAATCCACGTATAACTTAATTAGGATATATCAACATAATTACCCATATAGAGTTAAACTAGATCGTCTCTAGATGGATAAATGCAACGAGCAAGGTTATTGAATAATTGCCGGGGGATCTTACTACTTATTTTTAACCAGAATTTAGAGTCACATCACGGGTTATAAATTTTAGCTTTCTTATTTAATATTTATTTCAGTTGGGAATAATAATTTTTGTATTTAAATGTAACGAAAGGTAAAAAATTTTATGTCAAATCGTTTTTTGCAAAATTCAAAATAAATTACTTCGACCGAAATATCATCTATCACTTTTTATTAATAAAATATTTCTAGTTTCTAATCACTAAAAATGCAAGACTCAAACCTTTTAATATAAAGATTTCTTTTTATAAATGCTGGCCAAAATTGTAAGGACTTCATAAATACAATATCTTTTTACTTTAATTTATATATTAAATTTTATTTCTTCTGATTATTTTTCCATTTTATGAAATAATTTTGTGATGTATTTTTTCTCTAAACTTTTAACTTTATTTAGAGTTCTCAATTATTTTTTTAATTATTTGCTAGGATATTTAATTTATTCGTTTAAATATTACATTGAATACCATTGGTAGATGGAACCCTAGCTACACTGAAGCTATGGCTACCCCACCATTTAGATTTCGAAGAATCGAGTTAAAAAAATGCTAAGAAAGGCAGCAAACTCGAACGAATGCTCGATAAAGAGTATATATTATCAAATCTTTTATTCTAGAAATAATTTAAAACTAATTATAAGTGAAATAAGAAAAGGTAATCAGAGGTTGCGACAAACAAATGCAATGCAGTTTATAAAGTTTATTTATTAGATTATTATTTACTTAATTATTTTCATTATTAAGATGGCCCTAGTTAATGTTTGGCTCAAAGAAGAAAATGCTATATGATTGAAACAAATAGATTTTACCCCTCTTAACTAACATAAACTAATCATAATGTAACATGGAAATGCCTGCCTGACTCATTTAAATAAAGGTCATTTACTATAGACTTCAAATAGATGATAAATTTTTGAAAGGAGACGCCATTTTACAATTGCATGAGCATATCTTAAAATTCAAATGAAACACCTTAACTACAGAGTTTAATACTTCTGTTCCTATTCGTGCGTGAGTACTTTTCTTCTGTTATATATTTATAATTTTTTCTATTTGAGTTTGTTTGTCTCAACCTCCGATTACCTTTTCGTATTTCACTTATAACCAAAAGCACCAAAGGTGAGAGTATCAAAAGTTCTAAGGGGGGTAGCCGAGGTTGCATTACCCCAATTACCATATATGTTTCAGCATTTGTTTTATAGTTGTAGGTATATTAATAATACTTGACTGAAAAGTATGTAAAGTATTCTTAGGAATACTAGTAATTCAATTAGGTGTAAAATGCAATTGCTAAATCGATCTAAATTAATAAATAACATTTAAATTCAGCTTTTAAATTATAATATTTTGTAAGCAATAAGAGAGTATTTTTAATTATCAAATTTATTATTTTTCGAGGTTTCTTATAAAATATTTGAAATTTTTATTTCAATCAAAATAATATAAAATGAATTTGGCATAATTATTCTTTTGCACTGATCTATAATTCGTTTTCGATTATATTCTGAGATTAAAACAATCAAAGATAAAAGAATTTTATGTTTAAATTTAATAAAGAAGCCTCAAAGGAATTCTATCTCAATCAATAAGAGATTAAACATTTCAAAATATTTTTTTATGAGTTATTAAGATACTATAATAAAAATATCCATTAAGCATCAGAATTTTGCTTAAATATTTTTTAATAGCTTTAAATTTATTCAAGAATTATTTAAAACATATAATTTAGGCTTAAAATATTTTCTGATACTTTATAAGTATTTTAATATAATAAAATGCTTTAATTGATAAAATATAGAATTATGCATAAATAAATTCATTTAATATGATGATGAATTTTTGTTAACGATAATAATAATCGAAGTTAGAAATGTCGAGTTGATAAATATCTTCTCCTTTTATTAAGTTTAATTCTTTATTGGAATATGTCAATGTTTACAAAAAATGAATATATATTTATCGCTATCTTTGAACTATGGAGGCCAATTATATTGTGAAGATATTTAATAAAAGCACAGCACAATAAAGATAAGTCTCTGGGCAAACCTCTTAAAAGAGTTAAATTAAAAATAATAATAAGACATCTCTCTTCTATTCTGATTTTCTCTGCTAGATTAGTTTAAGAAGTTATTAAATTATGTTATTCCAACTCTCAATGAAACTTGCTTATTTTCGAGAAATAAATGCTCTCTAAAAAATTGTTAGTCTCAGTAAAATAATGTGAAATTTAGAGTAAATGGAAATTCATAGAATTAAGCATTCCTGATTTAGCTTGAATCCAAAAAAATAAGCTGTAATCATAGATAAATCATATATTTGCTACTCTTTAAAAAATGGGATTTATTCGTATATTTATAACTATGATTAAATTTGATTGTGAAGTAGATCAACAAGAATAGCCTAGATAAATAAAAAGATAACATGGTAACTATTCCTCCAACAACTTAGCAAAATAATAAATTAGAATAATTTTGTGTGTAATTAAATTGATTTTTAAAGAAGATATTATACTTAAATTTTAATATTTATTTATTTGTTTAAAACTGATTTGAATGTATTAGAATCTTTATAAGTGAGTGATATTGGATAGCCAAAAGAGTCAATGCTTCTTATTCTTTCAAACAGTAGGGATTTATATCAAATGAGAGATTTGTTTCCTTCTTATTATAACACATAAATAAAAAGAAACGATTTTCAAAGAAATATGATAATAAATTAAGTTCAAAAAACTAACAGAATTTTACCAAAATATCCAATCATAAAATACCAAATTCAAAATAATCTTGAAAGATTTCCTTAAATCATTGGATAATTTATTCGATTGTAAGTTACGTTTATTTTATTCAGAAAAATAGAAGATTTAAAGTAATTATTCCATTACAATTAATTAATTTCTTTAAATGCCATTAATTTTTAAATATTAAAATGTTTAATGTATCTAATTCTTATTTTTCTTTTAATTTTAAAGGGGTATAAAATTTTTATTAATTTTTTAAAATTTAATTACTTTTAATTTTTAAAACCTTTAAATTTATTTTTTCTTTTTTGAAAAAAAAAGGAAATTTTTAAAAAAATTTATTTTAATAAAATCAAATTAATAAAATAAAGAAACTCTCTTGATATTTAAATAAAAAATATTTTTTACTCTAATGATTTAATTTCATAATTTATCATACAGATCTAAAAAATTCTATATAAAAATATAATAAGTTCATTCAGTCTATTTTTACACTTAAAACATTAAAGTTCTTAGATTTATTTAGTAAACTCGCACTTAAAACGGAATTTTAAAAATATTTTTATAAAATGCAAGAAAAGTTTTAAAAAATTATCTAAAGAATATACTCTAATTTATTCTAAAAAGATACAAAATAAATTAAAATATAATATAAATTTGAAAGATAGAGAGAGATTTCCAAAATTTTTTAATTTTCTTTAAAAATTAAAATTTTTAAAAATAAAATTTTATAAATTTATTTGAAATTTTTTTTAAATTTTTGGGAAAAATTTTTTAAAAAAAATACAAAAAAAAATTTTTTGTTTTTTTTAATCATCATTTTTTTAAAAATTTTAAAACTTTTTTTATTTAAAAATTTGGAAATTTCAAATTTTTCTAAGAAATTATAAATTGTTAGATTTATTCAGTTGAGTCAGATCAGCTAAACTGTTTAACAATCTTAATTTCATGGCTTAATCCTTATTCGGTGATATCTATTTTCATGATTCTTTCTTTTATTAGTCTATTAAGAGTCCTTATAGTAAAAATCACTAACCTTTTTAAAGTCAGAGTCCTCATCGTTTAATAGATTACAAAATAAAAATATTAATTACAATTGAATTCTCTAGTCTCAATGATCTGTATATTTCTTTATTTTGATTAATTCGATTGTCAGGATTACTTTTAATAAAATATAAAATATCATATCAGGAGGACTCTTGCTATCAAAACTTTTCTCAGATTATTAATTCAAGAATACAAAGCCAAGATTTTACTTTATCTTCTTAAAACTCTAAGTATCTTCGTTTTATTACAATTAGCCCACACTCAAATTCATTAAGCTTGAGTGAGTGATTTTTCTCTTTGGGCTTTACTTTTTAGAAAATTTGGCATCATTTTGTTGGGCGAGGTCATTCAAAATACAAAATATAGTTTGATACACCATAATTTAATTATTTGTTTTAATTAGGCAAAAGCTTTTTGTAGATTCTGCCGTCTATTTTGTTTTAATCTCTGTTCCTCATCATCTAAGTTTAAAAAAAATATAATTTTACTTAAAATTGTAAGTTAGCTGTATTTGGGGCACGACTGAATCGCTAAAAAGCTTTTCTAGTCTCTTTATTTGTGTTTTCTGCGCATCCTCTAAAAATAAATTATTTTTCCTCCTGTTCTCTGTAGAGAACATTCGCTCTTAGGTAAGGAATTAAAAAAAACAACTCTAATAAAAATTAATTATCTAAGTGTGGAATTAAGTTGCGCTAGTATTTTGAGAGAATGACTTGGGAGATGAGTTTGTTTTGGCGCAGCTGCTTCATCACATTTACCACATCAAAAAACTTTTTACTTTTCCTCAGACCATGTTTGAATACTTCTAAGTGAGTCTAATCAATTAATATTCACTCTCATAAAAGAAAGCAAATTTAATTACTTAAATTATAATCAGGAGTCAGCTTGGTTTGGTTTGAGATCCTGCTTAGAATAAGGCTTTTGAATTTAATTTTCATGAGATTTAAGATAGAAAAGTGCGGCTTCTAAAGTGATTATATGTAAGTTTGTGATTGCTCGAGTAATTCCTTTTCTTTTGACTTAATTGCCTTTGGGGAGGATATACTTTAATGACTCTAATAATTTAAAATTATATAATTTATTCTACTCACATTTCTTTATAAAAGTTTTTAACTCAATATTACATCTCAAGTAAGTTAAAAACTTATTTGCTGGTTTAATAATTTGTTAATCCTCATATTCCTGCAGCTGACGTCATCAGATCTTAAACAAATAATTAATCGAAAGAGGAGGATATTGTTGTCAATGAATTGTGATTATTCTTGTTGTCTGTGGACTCATTATTTACTTGCACTTCTTATTTTGATTCTTATATAGTTCATTTGGAATCAGATTTTTCTCTTTTGAAAAACAGTCTGGAGATACACATAAAATAAAATATTTTTATATCGCTTAAACAATTTTAGATTATTGATTCATAGAATAACTGCTCCTGGATGTTCTTTATGAGTATAATTTTATATTAAAGAATTAGTAGGTCTATCACCAGGTACAGGATAAATTAAATAGATACTCATCAATCAAATACCAAAAATAATAATTTTTTTTGAATTTTAAAAAAAGTAAAAAATCTCGCACGCTGCTATATTTTAATTAAAATAAAAGAATATTTAAATTTAAAATATGATTATTGTTGGTTTAATCCTCCCATATCTGTAATCAAAATGAATAACGTGTCCACGTTCCTTGTAATTATTTATTCCTATTATCCAATACTGAAGCTTATAGATGCACTTTTTACAAAATATCTTTAAAATATATAAAAAAAAATAATTTGAGATAATTTTCTTGTTTAAATTTTTATCTAAATTCATTTAATTAGGTTAAGTCACCATCTACACCCTCTATAAAAATTTTAATTGAGTTTCTCAAAAATTTTAGTATGTTCTCTCAAGAATTTCGCCATAAAATTAATTCAAAATAAAAAATAATTTTGAGTTATTTTGTCGTGATTTAAGAGAGTAAATAAAGTAAGTAAAGTAAAGTAAAGTAAAGTAAAGTAAAGTAAAATTTTAGGAATGGAATTAATAATCAATTTCAAATCTCAGCACTTATTAAAGTACTAGACAAGAAACCGTACTATTATCCTATGAAAAAAGAGAGTAAATAAATTATTTTATTGCACCATAACTATTAGGGGAGTCATAGGATCTGTCTAATTAATGAGTATAGTAGTAATCATGGACTGGGTAGAGGTCACTTGCATATATTGAATCATGAAGTTCGAGGGATGTCTTTGAAGTTGTAAAAACTTGAACCACTTGTGAATCTTTTTGCAAATTAGTTTGATCTAATATAGTCAGGATTTTAATTAAAATCAATGATTGGTTAAAATAATAAATGGAGAGTTGCAAAATGGTGACAGTTAAAATCACAGATTTACCCCTCGATCTGTAGCTTGTTCGATAGCTTATCAAAAATTAATATGAGTTTGTTCTTTCATCATCTCCTCTGCACCTCTCAGTAACGAGATATGATGCGCGCATTCTACTAATCCTCAAATCTTTAGAGAACTTAAACTTGTGTCGCCTATAACTCTTTACTGAGCGATCCCACACATAAGTTACAAGAATATAAAATTCTTAGAATTCCATGCTGAATCGAATGGTCTAATAATTATTTAAATTGGACACATTTCAACTGTCTAGATAATTTGCCATTTTAATTTAGATACTAATTTAATTCTCTTTTCTATTAAATTCTCATCTATAATTATAACCCATTCATGCGAATAATCATTATATTGAGAATTTTTATAATTTTTGATAATTAAAGATTTTTGTTTTCAAATAAGATTGAATATCTTACTAATTATAAAACCTATTTTATATATGCAATTTATTACTACTTTAAATAGAGACAAAATATGTTTTCATTTATTTTATATAATTTCTTAGTTTGAAAATATCTAGTAGTAACTTTTAATGGTTGTGCGAAATTATTAGTTATGTATTAAAAATTATTTTAAGTAAATCTTAGGAATCGAAATACTTTTGTGCAATATAGATGTCATAGGCAGGATTTAAAATTATTTTTAGCTTTAAAATATAAATTATATTCTTTTCATATAACTTATCTATTTGAGCTTTTGATTTACATTTCAAGCCTCTTCCTGGAAGAAGATTATCTAAAAATTCCTAATATAACTAGAAATATTATTCTATTTTTATAGTACTAAATCTACAAAATGAGTATAAATAAAAATTTCAAAAAATTAAGAATATAGTTTGTTCATAATTATTTTTAATTTCTTTATTCTTAGTATTCACCAAAATATGATATTTTATTAGGCTTATCTTTATACATTTATAATTTAAATTGCATTTTGCTTTACGATATTTTTACAACTCAACCTTTTTATATTTTTTATTTTTCAGATTTTAAAAATTAGTTGTTAAATAGCATGCTTCTATCGAGATATAAAATGAAATTTATTTATAAAATGAATGATAATATTTTTCTCATATTTCTTATTCTATTGCTTTATAAATTAAAAAATAAAATGCATACTACTTTCAAATTTGAAATTTAAATAATTTTGCTTCAGTATTTAAAATAAAAAAATTATTAAAGGGGAAAAATAATTATTTAGTATCTAATTTATCTTATCTTTCTGTTTAAAATAATATGATATAAAGGTACGATTAGTCGTTGGAGTTAGTAAAATTAAAAAAAATTCTAGTGGTTCCTTTAAGTGGTATGCTAAAATCTTTGGACGGACACAGGAAGTTATAAAATGAGATTACATATATAGCATATATTTTTTAGTATCCTCCAGAAAATCCAAGTCCTGTAGTTATCTCTTCGTTTTAAAAGAATCTTGTATCTTATTAGCAAATTTCTGAGGGAATCAATATCAATAAATGATTACAATATAAATTTAAGCTAAGAAGATAAATAAAAATTAATTTATAAAACTTAATGCAAAAAATAAATTAAATTACAAACATGAAAAATGGCTTTCCTTTACTTTATTTAAACTTTTAGTAATCAAAATATAAATTCAATATACAAGCGGAAAGAATTTATTGTTTAAAAAAAATATTTTGAAGATCCTTACATGGTTTGTTTCTAAATCTATTTAATTTATTTATTCTTTTTAATTAAGAATATCCATTCAACATTTGAGGGCCCTGAGTCAAGTGGGTAGCTGACTGTGTTCAAGTAAAATAGAACTGAAAAGTATTGAAAGTATTCTTCAGAATATGTCAAGTCTGAAAAAGCATAAATAGACAGTGCTATATCGAATTTAATTTTAGATCTCTCTAAATTACTCTTACTATTTTAAAATATTTCTTTTATTTTGAATTTAAATTTATTCTTTTTTCTAAACATACTCTATTATATATGATGGATTTGTGAGTATAAAAAATAATCCAACCTATTAATTTTGTAAAATTATCAATCTCCTTGCCAACAATACGTTTCTTTATTTCTTCTTATCTCTTTTAGAGATTCTTAAAAATGTTCTTAAGAACAAGAAGAATCATAAATATGATAGGCCTTATTTCCTTGCGGTAATTTTAAATTGAATCTTTTATATCGAAAGTGTTAAGATTGAGATTGTAGATATCTTATGACTCTATTAAGTTTAACTCCTTAGTTTGGTAGGTTTGGATTTAATTATTTCAATATAAATTTATCTCTATCTTTGGGCAATCGACGCAAGCTAGATGAAGAAGTAAATTAACAAAAATACCCTTGAGAGAACTGTAAATACTCCCCCTACAACTTATCTATTAAATTAAAAGTTTTATTATTATTATAACTGATTGGAATGTTGAGCTATCTTAGTAAGTTAGTGAAATAGGATAGCCGAAAGAGTCAAGACTTCTAAATTTCTAAGCCAGTCAAGTTGACAACTATTTCTGAAATTTTTTCTGATTAGATAATTTAGCGAGGTTCTCGGTCATATTTTATCTCTTTTTTAATATTCTTTACTGTAATTTTAATGTGCTTTGATCACTTTTATGTTAAACTATTTCGTTCTTTTTTACATTTTCAATCAACATATACAGAATCATAATACAAATCGATTAAGTTTTGAAAAAATGATATTTTATTAGATAAAGTTTTCTTTCTAAAATAAAATTAAAGACTAGATATTTAAGAGAAATCAATTTTTATTTTAGACAAGGGTTGAAAGAGTACTTTTATGTGAAAAAGGAAAACTAAACTATTAACTTTACTTTTTACTAAAAAAATATATTTAAAATTAAAATGTTATAAAAGCCAGTCCTCGATATACAAGTATGAAAAGAGATTTTAAAAATTTAAGCTTCGAAATACCACTTGAGTAATTGAGATAGATTTCTTAATGTGAATAATTGTAATATAATTGATTTATCAGTTTTGATCATTTAATTTTAAAGACCAGAATTAATATAGGTAGGAATTTAATAGATGATCAAGTCAATTAGTAATTGTAATTAATTTTTAAAATATATATTCAACGCTACAATGGCAGAGCGTCCTATTAGTCTTCGCATTTTCTAACCTTAAGCTTAAATTCTCAAGATAATTCTGGTGCAAAATTTCATCCTCTCACGTTTAAGTATAGAATTTGACTTAAGTAGTCCCCAATTATCATAATGCGACATAAATTAAAAAATAATGAAAATAGATTAAAAAATGAGAGATAATTAAGCTTAATTCATTTCTATAATTTTCAATTTTCCTTTTTTTCAGTCTCTTACATCTATTTAGGTTTCTTCTGAAATATATGCAAAACTTATGATTATGAACTTGTTCTGACGCAACAAAAGTTTAGACATTTTTGATCATGAGTAATGATACTATCTAAAAATTACAGAGATATTTCAAACTTCTAAACTTATTCAAAATATTACTGTCTTCTGTTTTCCATTTGCTTTAAATGTATTTCAAAATTAATTCACTAATGCAAAAAATTCAATCCTTTAATCCTTGTCTTAATCTGAATCATATATGTATTAAACTTCATCTTCTATTCTGCTTGGATTGGTTGGCTCTAGTTTAATAACTTTCCGTCTTCTCATTTAAACATTGCTGTTTTCTCTAAATGGAGATTGCATTGTAGATGTGTTCACTAATTTTACGTTTGAATTCGCTGTCAATAAGTTCTATTAAAAAAGAAGACTTTACAAAAATATTTATCTCTAACTATAAAGAATTGTAAGACCTTTTATTTTAGTTTAGAGTTTGGTGCGGATATAAAAATAATTATTCTCTTAGTAGGATTTTTTGTCACTGAATCATTCTAGTTCTATCGATCCCACTCTTATAATCCAAAGTTTGATCTTATCTTTGATGGACTCATTGTGTTCTTGCGCTTCTAATAGAATTTCTATTCACTTAATACTTAAGATGACTATAAGCTTTTCATGCTATGTTTTCTCGAAAATTGTGCATCATATTTTATGAGGATTTCATTTACACATTGTTAATTAGAAGGGTCTAATAATTTTATTTTATTTATTGATTAGGCAAAAGCTTTTTGAAAAGTCTCCTATCTATTTTATTGCTCTCCCTATTTTGGATCATCTAAGCAAAATAATAATACAAATTATTGTCAAGTTTTAAAAGCTATTTGTAAATTTGCCACGAAGTTTTTCCCTAGCATCTTGCTCATTTAAGTAGCTGAAGTATCTAAATAAAAAATAAAGGGAGTCTTTATTCTCAGCAGAAAGCACGTTAGCTTTGAGATAGGGAATCTTTAAAATTCTTTTGTAAAATTAATCATGCTCTATTGATATTTGGCAAGAATAATCTTAGATATTAACTTTGACTGTCGTAATTGCTTTAAGACTTGAGTGACCTCGAACAGATTTTTAGTCTTCTTTAATCCTTGCTCAAACATAGATAGGTACTCTTAATCTCTTAAATAAGAATCTGCTATCATAAAATTCATATTCTTTAAAAACTAAAAAGAATAAACACTCAGACATCTAATTTAAAACAGATAGATTAGCTAATAATCAGTTTAAATCCTTAATTTGACGATATTTATTAATTTTCTTCCAGTATTTAATTAATACTATTTTAAACTAGCATAAAGTCTCGGTCAATTTAAGGCTCCATAAAAAAAGACAATTTTTTTTCTTGAGTGTACTTGTATAAAAAGTTATCACAATTTATAAAAAAAATATTGCTCTTTGAATGATAAAATTAATGAATGGCCTTAGGGGGAATAAAATTTAATTAAAAAAATTAGAGAATAAAAAACTATAAATTTAATAAAATTATTGTATAATAAGATCATTTAAACTCTTAATAAATATATTTTAAAAAATTTTCCAAAGCATAAGTTTTTGCCGCTTGGGGAAAGAAAACCTTTAGAATATTAAATTTTTTAAAAATTTTTATATTTTTGGAAAAAAGTTCTTTTAAGTTTAATTGCAGTTATTTTTTAAGTTTGGGAAAAAAAGGTTTCCAATGATTTTACTTAACTTTTGAGATTTAAATGACTAATTTCATAAATCTTTTTTAACTTTTTTTAAGAATTATTTTTTTTAAAGGTTTTAAAAAACCTTTCATTTTCCATTTTTTTAAATTTTTTAAAAAAATTTTAATTTTAAAAAAAAGTTTTTTAAAAATTTTAATTTAAAACTTTTTAATAAAATCTTTAAAAAAACAAAAAATTTATAGTTTTAAATTAAAAAATTTTTTTATTTAAGGAAATTTTTTTAAAAGTTGGATTTATAATTTAAAAATAAAAATTTTTAAAACCAAATTTTTTTAAAATTCTAAATTTAAATTATAAATTTAATTTTTTTTTTTTTAAAAATATATAGTTTTTTTGTTTTTAATTATTTTTCCTTTTCCTAACAAAATTTAGTTTTTAAATTACAGAATTTTTAAAAAATTTAGAAAAATTAAAATAATAAAGTTAAATTTTATTAAGTTTTTAATTTAAATTTTTTTCAAAAAAATTTGAAATGATTTTTTAAAATGGTTTTTAATTTTTTAAGTTTTTGTTAGTCAAAAGAAAAAATTTTAAAAAATAAATTATTTCAATACTATAAATTTAAATGAAAATGAATAGTTGCATCAAAAGATGAAATGTTAGATTGTGATTCAGATATTTACTGACGGAATTGTCTTATACTTTTTTGTTTCGTAAGATTTCCGGGATCAATCTATTATCGATCGCTGCTGCGGTCATCTTTCTTTTTGAGAAATAGAAGGGAGATAAAAAGTTAAGAAATTTAATATTGGAGATGATAGATTGATAGAACATTTATTCTTAGAAATTCTTGATCATAAATCAAATAAATTTATTTTGATGAAGAAGTCAACTATCAGGTAAAGAATAAAAATAAAATGCTCATTAATCAAACCCAATAAAAATATTAAACTTTTATAACAAAGATTATTCATTAAACAATTCAACTTTTATTGTGGTTAATCCTCCCATGTCAGTTAACAATCCAAATAGAGTCTCTACATTTCTGATGATAGTTTCCTCTTAGTACCCCTTTGTGAATATTATATATCCACCTTAAAATTTTAAATAAACAAGGATTAAAATTATAATTTTTTTTATCTACTTTCAGCTTTTCATTTTAGTTATAAAGAGCTAAGGAACGAAACAATAATTAAATCAATTAATTATCCTGATCTTATGCATTTTACGGCTAAAAACTATAGTGCTTAGAATATCTTAAAGAGTTCGATTAAATTAAAAATATATTATTATTAATCAAAATTAAATGATGCAGTATAGGATTGCAAGTTGATAGAGTCTTATTTTGGATTATAGATGTTGAACTAGTCTAAATTATTATATGAATTCTTAAAATTGACAACTCATCCTATATTTATTAAATACAAGTAAAAATTATATCTAATAAACTAGGAAAAGGAAATGTCACTCTATGAAAACTCCAGCTTTATTATAAACTCTTTAAAGACATTGCAAATATAAATAGAAAACTACTCTGATCTGTTCTTTAATTCATTCGACAATTCTTCAATTTTAAGTTGCTCTATTTTGTATGCTGCTATATTCATTGTTCTTTACAAATTTGTCAACTCCTTAAATTATCCTAATATATTTAAAATCCTTAGAAGTTGGGATTCGACCTACTATCATCGATAAAATGCGTATAGTAGAAGTCGCTATAAGTTGTAATATCGTTTGCAATTATGGAGTCATGAAGTTCAAGAGATACTTGCTGAGTTTTAAATACTCTCACCTGCTATATGTCTTTTTATAAGAAAGTTTTAAAAATTTATAATATTTAATAAACATTCTCATTTATTGATTTCTCACGACATTGTTTCCTATTTAAATTTAATTTTTAAGTTGCTATAGACATAAAATCTCTAGATATATTTTTAGATTAAATTATTATTGGTAAAGTTTAGTAGTATCTAGTGGTAACTTTAATTGGCTCATCGAAATTAAATTAAATTTTTAATTATAAATAATTCAAATCCTGAGAATCAAAATACTTCTGCGCTAAGTATACATCGAATGTGGGCTTAGAATAAATAAGAATAGACTTTAATAAAATATTTTTAGCCTCAAACATTTTATCATATTAACTTTCAGCTTTGCATTTAATTCCTTACCCTGGGTAAATATTATCTAGAAACTCCTGGTTGCAATAGGCTATTTCAACATGGAGGTATGACTATTTTTAGAGTTAATTATCTAAAATAATTAACATAAAAATTATGCCTAGAGAGGAGTACTGAAATTTCTAGGAGGGCATAAGAAATATTTATTAGGTTTAAAAAAATAAAAATATTTCTTGTCAAAGCCAAGGCCATATGTGATATTTTACTTTCCAAAGAACCTATCATTGGTGCATATTTCAGATGGGATAGTAACTAAATAATCCTTAGTAACCCCATTTTCGTAGGAGGGCTAATAAAGATAGAACTAGACTGAAAAAAATTGAAAGTAACTTGCAGAATAATCTGCTGCATAAAAGCCGTGAAAACCAATTGCAATATCTAAAAATAGAGTAAAAATGTTTGTTCTTTAATTCATCGTTTATTATTTAATTAATTTCAAGAAATTTTGAAAATACAAAGATGAATAAATCATAAATTTCATTTTTATCGAAAGTGTTGATATTAAAAACATATTCTTCCTCAGAATTAATCAAGTTAAATTCCTTGGTTTGATAGGTGATTGTTAATAAGATAATTAAATTTTATAACCTAATTGTTTAGCGTTACCTCTAAGCAATGGATACGAACTGAATTGCAAAGTAAATCAAAAGAAACATCCTAGATAAATTAATTGAGATAGAATAGTCAAGGTCCCTCCTAAAACTATACTATTTTTTAAAAAAATAAGCTTTAATAGTATAAGAATTTTAGTAAACTATAAAATTATTTATTTTTTTTAATTTAATAAATAAAGGATCAAAATTTTAAACTGACTTATAAGTTGATGAGTCTTTGTAAGTAAGAGATATAGGATAGCCGAAAGCATCTATATTCCTAATTTTCTAAGCTATTTTATATCATTCTGTAGCAAAAGAGTCCTTTTTAATTTCTTCTTGGGCTTGATTTTCTGACATCTTCATAATCTTAACTTTAAAATATTTTTAATTTTAAGCCGCCAAAGCTACTTTAAATACTTTTCAATGCTTTGAATTAGACCTAATTTTTACTATTCTAATTAGTGTCAATCTCATTAAAAAACCCCAAAATGTAAAAATAAAAAATTTTAAAATTAATTTTTTTTTAATACTTATAATCAGGGAAATTTTTAAAACCCTAAACAGGAAATCTAATTTTCTAGGAAGGTGACCTTGAGCCCTGTCTATATTCTCTAAATTTTTATCCCTTTTAAATGCTTCCTCTATCTCAGATAACTGAGTGTTGGTTTATAGGTTGCTTGATTTTTTTTCTAACTTTTTAAAGGTTTGATACCCTTTTCTATTTTCAAATTTTTTCGAAAATTTTATTGCATATCTTCACTTTCAACTAGTGTATTCCTCGGTTTCATTCGCATTCAAAATATATTGCAACTTAGACCAAAAGTCCCACCACTGAACCCTTGAGCCAAGTCTGTCTCATGGGAAAATGCCTGCAGTTCCTTGCACCGTGCTTCCTCAATGTTTTTTTTCTTTTTACAAATCTGTTGAAGTTATGAAAGTTGCTCTGACTGGTTCAAAGTTTATAGATGTTTCTGGCTTGAGATCTCTGTGCCGAATCCCAACTCATGCAACTCCATCACTCCTCTAACGAGGTCAGTGAGAATAGCAGTAAGCTAGTACTTGTTGCGCCTCGTGCTGAGAAATTCTTTTAAATGTGATCTCCATTTAGGAAGGCGAATGGCGATGTAATCATGATCGATAAGAACACCAGCAAGATGAAGAACGTACTTCAAGTTTTTGTCCCTCGCTTCTCTCAACACTGTCAGTTTTTCGCGAACTCAAACCTCTCTCTTCCTTCTTTACAAGGTTTTTGTAAGGGAAGATCTTGTAAGCATACTCTTCTTGTATGATGGTGTCTCTTCGCTTCGCATCAGCAAGGTGGAGGTAATTTTGAAAACACTCCTCCAAAGTTACAACTCTCAAGCATGGAGTCTTGCTTTGAGCTAGCTGAAATCTTTACTGACACCATACACTAAGGCTTCTGATTCATGAACTCAATTTTCCTCTTCTTTTCCTCTTGCTTCCTCTTTAGTTGAACCTTGTCAAGGTATCGTGCTTGCCTCTTAGCTGGCACCATCTTTAAAGTTTCTTTATCCTCAATTACGAACTAAAGCCATGTGCTTCTTTCTCCATGTGTTTCTTGAGGAAACAGAGTGAGAGAATGTCTGCTCACAATTTGAGGCAAGGATAGCGACCGTCCACTTTCTAATGCTTCATATAGATCTTAGGTTTGTCTGAGTGGACTTCCTTGAGGCCCCTTGAGGATATTCGAACTGTTCGTTGACATTACTCGCATTCAAAAAGTTTTCTTCTCCTCATTGATCTCTGGAGCAGCAACAAGAGGAGCATCAGGGGCGATAGTTTTAAACGCCCCACCGACTTTTCCAAATCTTGCTGACAATTTAAAGTACAGAGATCTTCTTGCTCGAGCTCAAAATTCAGAGAGCTTCTCCCTTTTTTCACTTAAATGCACGCACACAGCATCTTGTTTTTTTTTTTGCTGTTCCGAACATTTAGTTTAGCTTGTGTTTGCTAAGGTTGTACTTGTTTCTTAGCTAGGTTGGTTGCCACATCTTAAATTCAAATTTTAAATTATGAAGAGCCCGCCACTTATTATTAAGATAATAGTATTGATTTACAAAATTTTTAATTTAATCTAGAACTAACAGTGAGAAGTTTAAAATAGTGAATGGAGCAAGGATGAGAGACAGCTGAATTAAAAGACTGTTATTTATTGAGTTTGAAATTGATAAGGAGAATAAATTATTTATTAATTATTATTTTATTTAGAGGGATATCAGCCTCTATTGTAAATGTCTATTAGTACGACTAGTTAAATTAAAGTTTGAAACTGGACTCTAAGGAAGGAGAAGCATTGTGAATTGGCATCATAATCATTAATATAAGATTCATCAATGTCCATCTCTGATTTTTTGTTATTTTTTAGAAAATTTATAGGCACTTCTTTATTATAACTTGCTAAACTAGTTTGATGATGATTATTTTTAACTTGCATTTAACATATAGTTTTGAAGATTAAAGTTTTTATAATGCATTCTTGAGATATTTTAAGCTTCTGTTTGGAAATGAGAATCGACTGACTTAGAGGCTGATGTCTGATTCTCTAAACCCTTGATTGAGTTTGTTCTGAAATTTGAAGATTCTTTTTCAAAAAGAGTCGAGGTCAAGTTGTTGCCATCTCAATAAAAATTTGAGGAAGAAGGGAGTTTGCTTTATTTCCTTAGATTGGTATGCAGAATTGCTAGGACTTGATTGCTGCGTAATCTTGGCGTTGTAGATGCCAATGTGGATATTTTTAGCGATCTAGCATTTTTTAGTAATTAGGATGAGCTTTTGTTGCTGTTATTGGTTTGTAAGCAAGGTTATTTTTTGGAATTTCTAACTCTTGTGGAAAAGGCTGAATGAGATCTTTAAAAAATTCATGAGTTAGTTCCTGTTTCCATACCTTCTACAATACTTATTAGAGGTTGTGAAGTTATTCTTGTCAACATGAGCTTGCATCGAGGCCAATTTTCTTTTCTCGCCCTTGAGTTTTAAAGTGTTGGGCCTCATATTCTTTATAATTTCCCCTTCAAGATTTGCCTTATTCTTGTCATTCTGTATTATAAGCTAATTTCTTTCTTCTTCTATATTTGCAAGATTAATTTATATCAATCATCTTGGGATCTTTGCTTGGGGCTTTGAGGTTGTTAAAGTTTGTATTTATAGCAAGAAATATTTGTTTGAACTAGTCCATTTCCTTGCTACAGTCTTCCTCCTCATACTTAGATTTGCACTTAGTTGTTTCTAAAATAACTTGAGAGAGATGAAGCGAATTATATTTTAAAGAAACTGAATTTATTCATCTTAGTCTCAAGTCGACTTTAAGTTTAGTGAGCCTCTACGTGTATTTATCTGCATCTGAATTTTTTCTATTTTAATTACTTATCAAGCTCTTCATTGTTTCTTTATGAACTAATAACTATTCAACGATTAGGTTTTTGAAGTATTTTGATTATTAGGTACTTGCTTATTAGGGGATTATAGATAGGAATTTAATAGTTTAGAGGAGGTAGCAGAAGGTGAAATAAACTGTCAGGGAAATTTGATTTGGTCCTTCTCCTATTAATTTTTAAACTTAATTTTAAAAAAAAAGACTAAAAATGAATCAGGCATGCAGGAGTACTCAATCTTTAGCTCCTTTCCTTTCACGTCTGAATTTAGAGGCCACTACAAGACCCGGGGGACTTCTTCAAGAAACAAAGGATACTCATTTTGGAGGAAGGACCTATCTAATCGCTCGCAGACGATCATGAGTTCTTTACGACTAGGGGGAGTTTGAGAATGTAAGCGGGAAGCTCTATCTAATGGTACATTCCTTTCAAAATGGTTAAGGTCAGGCCTCTTATCTACAGGGCTTTTGCTCAGCTTTCTACATTGACAAACTAGCCTATGACCTCAATTGCTACATCCTGCACAGGCGACAGCTGAATGCTAAAAAAGGGAAGGGATACGCAAAGGCATTCTTGGCTGATGTGTAAGATATCTGAAGTAGCAAGAGGTGGCGAACCACGGGAGCGTTGCCATATGTGTGGATAAGCGAAGATTCTTCCAGCTCACAGTTTTTCAAGTCTATGGGTTTGGGCTCCAAGCTCCTCCCAAGATACCGCTGTCTTGAAGGAACAAAAAGGGAGAGTACTTTGCAAATACATTGGTGGATATTGTATGACAAATTACGTTTTTTCCCACCCCAAATCGCACCACCACCCCAAATCGCCCCAAAATTAAATGCAACTTTGACGCGATCAAGTCTATCAAGAGTCATCCTAAGACAAGCCATGAAATTGTGACCCTCATCAGAAAAGGCAAAGCACCATAAAAGGAAGTTCAGTCTCGTGTAGGTGATGAGATTGAGGGGAGTTCCATCAATTCAGAGTCTGGCGATTTGGAAGAGAAGGAGGGTGATTTGAGTAGAGGAGAGAATATATCAAGAAGAACAAGTAGCCTCAAGAATATAAGGAGACCTAGATCAAGCCCCAAGAATTTAGTTAGAGCGAAAGGAAAGGCATTGAGAAAAGGAGGAGAGCGAAATCAAGATGACCAATACAATGGGAACCAGGAGAAGTCAAGTGAGCCAGAGGGAGGTCCTGTGAGCAAATGTGGTACTTCCATAAGCATTGTCGCTACGAAGGCTGCAGCACGCTGAAGGTGATCACTGGAAACCATTGGTACAGGCATGTCAAGGAGCACTTAGAGTCTGGGGTTTCTAGAGAACAGATATCTTATGAGAGATGCAGTGGAGGTCATTGTGCTCTCTGTTCAGAGTGTAAGTGGAATTCTCTCAATGTTGAACTGGGTCTCGCATGAATATGAAAGAGAACACTTTTGACATAATTTGGTGCGATTTGGGGTGGTGGTGCGATTTGGGGTGGTCATTCTTTCAAATCCAGTTCATTCCAGCATGTATTAATTATTCGAGAGCATGAATCTCTGCATTCTCCTTCAAACATTGATCTGATATATTATTTAGGGAGGGAGCAGAAGGTGAGCAGGCACGGGAAGCACAAACAGATCAGGTGCGAGGTCTGCCACAAGGTCAAAACATCGGAGAGCTTCAGTACATAGCACATTCCATCAGTCTGCAAAGCATGCTAAAGGATAGATGATGAAAAAGGAAAGCAGAAGGCTAAGAGACCCAGACTTACAAAGTGAGGACTGAAGAGAGGAGCTGGTCGTGTGAAGAGAAATAGAATGAATAGTTGGAGACCTGTATTGAATTGTATCGCGAGGAAGGCATTATACCAATAAATATGCAGAGTAATTGCAGATAATCATAAGTAATTAATAATGAGGGGATGCTGTCTCCACTGAATAAATCTCTTTCTAATGCTAATATAATCAATTCCATGACAGTTTATTTCACCTTCTGCTACCTCCTCTAAACTATTAAATTCCTATCTATAATCTCTATGAACTTTTTGGAATCGAAAGAGTTTGACTATGCAGAAATGTAAAAAGGCTGTTGAGAGGATTGTTAGGTCGAATTGAATTTTTATTGCTGAGTTTCACAACAAGTTAACTTTCTCTAATGTGTTTAAGGACAACGTATTTAGTCATATCTAGTGAGCCTGCTAAAAAAATTTTAAAAAATGAGACTTGCTATTAATTTCTGACTTTGCTTCAGTGAGAGCTTTTAGTTGAAAATGCTTTCTTTGAGGGTGCTCGGTTTGACATATCATCTTTGCCAAGTTCAATGACTGGTGGATTATTTCCTAGAATTTGGAGGAATGATTTACTTCCGTAGTATCGATACATCCTGTTTTAGGCACTCCACTAACACTCAACAAGTTAATTTTCATACTGCTATCTTCTTTCCATTCTGATTGCTGTAAAACGTTGCCTCTGCATAAATGGGCTTTGCTAGCTGTATCCCAGATGTACCTGATCTTCTAGCTCTCTAGCCATAACAGCATATCGTTATGAATAGTCAAGGAATCTACAGTTTCGTTTCTCATTATTAGAATCTCTTCAGCCATAATTTACTCTCTTAATTTTTGTGATTTCATCTACTTTAATAGTTCACGATAGCTTTTGTCCTATCCCCATAATAACTAGCAGTTAAAAAAGTGATCCTCTAATCTTCTGTTTTAAATTTGCGTACAAGTAAACTATACTTGGATGATTTCACTTGATAGCGAGATGCTTAGCTCTATTGAAACCAGACTAAACTAATTACAATTAATTAATAATTAATAAATAATTTATTCTCCTTATCAATTTCAAACTCAATAAATAACAGTCTTTTAATTCAGCTGTCTCTCATCCTTGCTCCATTCACTATTTTAAACTTCTCACTGTTAGTTCTAGATTAAATTAAAAATTTTGTAAAATCAATACTATTATCTTAATATTATGTATGCTGTTGCCTAGGTGCAGAGCACTCATGATAAAATACAGAAAGATAATACCAATCAATTAAGTTTTGGAGTAAATTAATTTAATTTGTTAAATTTTCTTTAAAATTAATCAACCACAGATTGATTACAGATATTTAAGATAAAGTATGTTTTTATATTTAGAGAAGAGTAGAATTAGCTCTTTATGTGAATGATCATTTAAACAAATAAATAGATGCTTTTGTTTAACGACTACTCAAATTATATGATTTGAAAAACTACCTTTATATAAACTAAAATATAAAATAGGTTTTTAAAAATTATGATAGGAAATACCTTTAATTTATTTGAGATCTCTTAATATATTTTTGCAATCATTTTCATATATTTGATTTATCAGTTTTGATAATTTAATTTAGAAGACTAGAACTTACTGTTCTTGCTTCAATCTGAATCATATATGAACTAGACCTCATCTTCTATTCTGCTAGGATGAGTTGGCTCTAGTTTTATAACTTTAAGTTTATTAATTTCATCATTACCATCATCTCTAAATGGAGATTGAATTGTAGATAAGTTCACCTAATTTACGTTTGAGTTATCAGTTAATAAGTTATAAATAAAGCCGATTTTATAAAAAATTATCGACCTTTTAAGAGTTGTAAAACTCTCTCTTTTGGCTTAGAGTTTAGCTCAGATAAAAAAATATATTTGTCTTCTATCAAAAGATGCTTTACCTCTGATTCATTCTAGCTCTCTTAATCCCACTGTTAGAATCTCAAGTTAGATCTTATCTTTGAAGGACTCATTGTGTTCTTGCGCTTCTATTAGAATTACTATTCACTGAAAATGGATGATGTTAATGACTATTAACTTTTCATGTTATGTTTTCTTACAACCTGGTCATCATATTATACTAGGATGTCATTCACATATATGCAATTATTATATGAATAAATTATTACTTTATTTTATTTATTGATTGGGCAAGAGCTTTTTAAAGAGTCTCCTATCAATTTTATTGTTCTCTCTGTTTTAAATCATCTAAGCTATCATAATTAATTTTAAAATTATATTTAAGCTATTTGCAAATTTGCAATTTACTTTTTACTTAATAATTTGCTCTTTAACGAAGCTTGAGAATCTAAATTCTTAATAAATGTAATCTTTGTTCTCTGCAGAAAGCACATTAGCTTTGAGAAAGGGAATCTTTAAAATATTTAAATCATGCTCTGTTGATATTTGGCAAGAATAATCTTTGATATCAACTTAGTCTGCCTTAATTATTTTAAAACCTCAGTCACTTAGAAGAAGGATTTAATCTTTTTCAATCCTTGCTAGTATACAGTTAGGTAATCCTAATCTTTCAAATGAAAATTTATCAACGAAAAATTACCTTAAATAAGCGAATGTAATTATTTTAAAAGGGTTTAATGATGTATGAATAGCCAAAGAGAAAAGATTTAAGTAAGGATTTTTTCCTTTATTTCTTTGAATTTTACTTTAATGAATCTTATTTTATATCTAACTTTAATATAAACTAATGAAAAGTCTACTTTAATTAAGGCTGGGATCAAAAAGTTTAAATCCGCTTTATGTGTGAGGTATAAATAAACTAGATATTTATTTTTATTGCAATTTGAGTAACAATAAAATAAAGTGAAAATGCATAGGATAAAGGCTAAATAACTTCAATTATTGAATATTATTTTATTATTGAGCTTAATAAAATAATAACTTGGGTAAAAAATTAATTTGATAAAATGTTTTGATTCATTTCATTTAAATTTTCATTTAAAATCTCTTGCATAAATTTTGCGAATCTTGAGACATTCTAGAATTTAATTCATAATTTAAATTTAAAGAATGAGTCTTTTAAGTTTGATAGTTGTTAATTTCATTATTGAAAAATATGGTTTGACTAATGATTATACATAACTTTGAGATTTTATGACTAAGTCATCGTCTTTTTTCATATTTGAAGACTCTCTTTGAGAGATAGATAAATTTTGTCATCTTCCATAAACCTTAATATCAAACCTAAATATATTTATTAGTTAACACACAAATAATTTGATGGAATTTATACAGTTATATTTATTAAAAATTGGAGTGGGTGAACAGAATTGCACCCCTTTATATTGTTTTAATTTTTCAAAAAATAGTCTGAACTTGGCCCAAAACTTATAAACTTTTGGCTTTTTAAATTCTATTGAGGGACAAATTTTAGGATTTCAGATTTTTTGTTAGTAAATTAAAATATAGATTATAGAAGAACATATTTTTAATGCTAAAAATTAAATGAGTTGCCCTTAGAACTTATTTTTTATCAATCAATAAATTAAAATTAGTTTCCAGATATATTGGTTTTATCCTAATTATAAATAGTGTATATACCTCCTCATTATATAATTTTAAACATTATTTAAGAGCAATATATTTTGTTAAAAAATGAAATTTAATAAAAAGTCTCAACTAAAAATTCCTAATTGAAAAAGTATAAATATTTATTTTTCATAAACCGGATGATCTTAAATTGTTGTATTTTGAGTCTTTAGCTGCTCAAAATTATTATTTAAGTTTCATTATTTAATTTAAAAATAAACTAAAGTTTTAATTGTATCAAAAGAAGCATTATTGGAGTGTGAATAAGTAGTTTACTGATTAATTTGAGTTATTATTTAGGGTAATGCATGATTCAAAGAATCTTTGAATTGCCGTTTACTGCCATCTTTCCTTTTAAGAAACAGTCGAGAGATAAACAAATTTTGAATATTTTTTTTAAAAAAGAGATGATGGACTGATAGAACATTTATTATTAGAAGTTCTTGATGATAAAATAAAATGCTAAATTTATTTTGATGAAGAAGTCAACTATGAAGTAAAGGATAAAAATAAATACTCATTAATCAAACCTCAAATATACTGTTTATAATAAAATATAGAAATCTTTGAGAAAGGTTATTCATAAATAAATAATCTATTATTGTGGTTAATCCTCCCATGTCTGTAAACAATCCAAATAGTGTCTCTACGCTTCTGATTATAGTTTACTCTTGGTATCCCTTTGTGAACATTAAATATCCACCTAATAAAAATTATTTATAACATAATATAAAGCTTAAACAACTTTAATTTTATTTTCACTTATCATTTAAATTATAATAAAAAAGGGGTTGATGATTTATAAATTAAAATAATGTAGAAATTTGATGTTTTACAGATTTCTATTTAATAAGAAAATTTTTATGGTAAATTCAGCTGGCCATGATTTAAAGATTCTATAATGTGTTGTGTATTTTTTGATTTATTTATAGAAGGCTAGGTCAGTTTATATTATACAAAATTTCTTAAATTAGATAACATTGCAAATTATTTGTTAAATTTATCATTAGATAGCTTATTACTAAGAGATTCAGTCCATTTAAAACCTTAAACTTTAATATAATCCCAGTAAATGATTTAAACACATGTAGTTATTGCAACAGCTAGCAATATTCCCGTTTAGTTTCTCATATTTTATATATCTATAATAACATAATTTAGCTACTATATTTAATTTTCATTATAATGTTTTGAAATCCTTAAAAAAATGTAAATTATTTAAAAACCTTAGAGATTCGCATTTGATCTGCTCTCCTCTATTGAATGCGTATAGTAAAAGTCGCTAAAGGTTTAAATATCGTTAGCTATAATGGAGTCATGAAGCTCAAGAGACACTTGCTAAGTTTTAAATACTCTCAACTGCTAGATGTCTTTTTATAAGATAGTTTTAAAATGCATTTATTCTTTAAATATTCTTATTATCATAAAAGATGATTATATATTTTATATGCTGACTTCGAATTAATTTAATTTTTGAATATAACAAGAATTGTTGATAAAAAGCAAACATTTTTTTTACATTTTATAGCTATAGAATAGAATAGTTAAAAGCGAAAATTATAAACAGAGATATGCAAAATTGAGGCAGTTTAAATCATAAATTCACCATCTGATCTGCAGCCTGCTCTATAGTTTATCGAAAATCAAATGAGTTTCTTCTGTAATTATCTCTACAGCATTTCTCAGTAGAAAGATATGTCACGCGCACTCCATATCATCTTTATTATCTTCATCTTCTAAACTTGTATCGCATATAATTCTTGACTGAGCACACAAAAGTTGCAAGGATATAAAGTTCTTAGAATTTTATGCTGTATCGAATGGTTAAATAATTATTTAAATTAATTACACTTAAATTGCGGCTGATTTATTTCATTTTAATTTAATTTTTAATTTAATTTACTTTTCTATTAAAGTTCCACCTATATTGATAAAGTTTAGAAGTATCTTGTAGTAACCTTAACCGGCTCATCGAAATAAACTCTAAATTAATTTTAATTATAAGGAAGATATGATTGCATTATCGTGAAATAGTATTTCTAAAATAAGCTTTGCAACAAAAAAGGAGTAAACTGATCATATATTTATTACTTTAGTTAATATTTTTCAAAATACAATAAGAAAGTGAAAGGGAGAACAAGATATTTGAAATGAGCTGATTCACTTATTCAGGGTCACCTTACTACACATTTATTAAAACATGTAAGCAAATCATTTTATTACTATCTCATACTAAGTTATTTGAAAAAGTTTAGAGTTATTTATGCTTAATTCTTACACTAATTTAAGTATCTCAATACTGATTGATCCAAACTACCAAACTACGCTAAGTTCGAAATTTAAATTCCTAAATGACACTTAGTCTGCTTTAGAAGAGTCCTAAGTACTTGGTCATAAGGAACTTTACGAATAATCAGAATCTACTGGGGAGGTAAGTAAGAATTGCAAAAAGAACAAACTTTAAGGGAATGTTTTCGAAGAAAGAAAAAGCATAAGCATTAAAATTAAGGTCATATTCAAACTATCAAAGTTTTTGTCTTCTAATAAATTAGAGCTAGCCAAAGCCAATTCGTGTCCAGTGAAATGTTCTTTAATTCCTTATATTTTTAATATTTTAATTTGGGATAATCTAATGATTCATATCTTCGCCTATAATATTCAAATCCTGAGAGTCAAAGAACTTCTGCGCTAGGTATACATCAAATGCTGGCTTAGAATAAATAATAAATTAAGAGCATAAATAAAAATATTAGCCTTAAACATTTCATCATAGTTACTTTCATTTTTGCATTTTATTCCTTACCCTGGGTAAATATTATCCAGAAAAACTTGATTGCAATATGCTATTTCTGCATGAAGGTACGACTATTTTTGAGAGTTAATTATCTAAAATATTTAAAGTTAATTAAAAAATTATGCCCTAGAGAGGGGTACTGAAATCCCGATGCGGGCATAAGAAATATTTACTAATTTTGATTTTAAAACGGTATTAATTTAATATTTCTTATCAAAGCCAAGGCCATATGTGATATTTTATTATCCAAAGAACCTATCAGTGGTGCATATTTCAGCTGGGATTTTAACCTAATTTTACGTAATTACCCCATTAACTGAGGAGGGTTAAAAAAGATAGAACTAGACCGAGAAGTATTGAAAATAACTTGTGGAGTATTCTACTGCTTGAAAGGAGTGAAATCCAATCGCAATATCGATGATCATAACTTTTAATTAAGTTGTATCTCTTTTTGAAAATTATATTTTAGAGATTTAGTCTTTATAATCTTGAATTATAAAAAAAAAAGAGATAAAAAATGTTGAAAGATGTCGGAATAAATTATGACTTTTTAAATTACTAAAATTATTTTGAAATTGAAATAAATAATAATATATTGATAAAGTTAATTCTAAAATATTGAAAGTAATTTTTGTATCGAAAGTGTTTATATTCAAAACATACTCTTCCTCGGAATTAATCAAATTGAATTCCTTGTTTTGATAAGTGATTGTTAATTAGATAATTAAATTTTATAGCCTAATTGTTTAACGTTGCCTCTAAGCAATGGATACGAGCTGGATTACAAAGTAAATCAAAAGAAACAGTCGAGATAAATAATTTGAGATAGAATAGTGAATGTACCTCCTAAAACTATAAATATAAATTTATAAATAAAAATGAACTTTAATCTAAGGATTTCAAAATTCACTTAAATTATATATTAAAACTTATATCCACTTAAATAAATCATGGATCAAAATTTTAAACTGATTTGTAAGTTGCAGAGTCTTTGTAAGTAAGAGATATAGGATAGCCAAATGCATCTATATTCCTAATCTTTTAAGCAAATTTGTATCATTTTGTTGTTTAAGAACTCTTTTTAGTATCTTCTTGTCCTTAATTATCTGACATCTTAAAAATCGTAACTTTTAAAATTTTTGTAATTTTATGCCGCCTAACGCTGCCTCTAAAGATATTTTTCAATTCGTTGAATTTAATCCCAACATTTTATATTCTTTCTTTTATCATTCTCATCGACTATCTTTTAGAAAGATTCAGGCATGATAAAATTAAGTTTGATGTGTGAATCTATAATATTTTATTGTAGAACATTCTTTAATAAGATGCAAACTCGTTCATTAGCAGCTTCAGTTCTAGTAGTCATGGCTCTTTTGGGTGTAGCCTCAGCCGAGAGAGAGTGGGGCCTTTGCCAAGGTGTGAGAAGCGACATTCCAGATAAGATGCTGAACGTGACTAAGATGATGGGTCTGTGGTATGAATACCTAGTTACTCCTCAGCTGAAGAGTGACAATAATTACGATTGCGCCTCATGGCTGATGATGCAGGACAACGCCACTGATTCTCGCTTCGTGGTAGTTCAAAATCTTTTCAACCCCTAACTCAAATGACTCTGCAATCAAGACATTCGAGATGGATTGTGAAGCCCACACAGTACCTCACTAACACTGCAGTGTGCTACTATCAGCAGGATCGCCCCAAGAACTTGCTCGAGAGCTACACTTCACACAGAGTCAGATCATTTAGAATCGCATACACCGACTACTACAGCTACCTAATCGCTAGAGTCTGCCAATCCTACGGTGTATTCTACTATGAAGATTATAAATTTTTTTTAGCAAATTCATATAGGAAATTATTACAGCCACTCATTATAATCTAAATAGAGATGAGGAAATTCGATGAAATTTATTTGCTCAATTTTATTACGTTGTCCTGACCAGAGACAAGACACCTTCCATTTACCACAGAAAGCAGATCAAGGAAAAGCTAGCAGAATTCGGAAAAGGACCCTCAGATTTCGATAAGGGAGAATCTTTCAAGTGCTGGGGTAATGACTTCTGGAATTGATATTGAATTGTGATTTGAAGTCTTTAATTAAGCACGTGTCTCAAAGTCTAGTGCATATGGTTATATTGAAGGAAGTGATGCAGTCACATCACTTTGTATATATTATTTTCTAGAGTTGACAAGATTCAATTTCTTAACTTCATGAATTCTAAAATTATCAAAATCAAAATTTGAATTATAAGCCAAGGTTTTATGAATTATATAATTGAATATCTTTTAGTTGATGTATTCAATTGAGGAAGATAGATAGATGATATCAGGATTAAATGACTTTGGTGACAAATCAACTACTAAATGATGATATAAAAGAGTATTCGATAATTCCTACTCCTGCGATATGAATCGCCTGGGCTCTCTATAAAGAATGGTGAGCTTCGGTGACTTTAATGTCCAGGTCCTTTATTTATCGGAACACCTCGGAATTACGTTGGTTCTTTTTGAAAAAACCCTTTTTAAAAGTTAGTTTATCTACGTCCAGCAAATAGAGTGGCAACTCAGGATCCAATAATTGAAAATAGAGTACTGAAAAATTCCCATTATCAGTAGAGACTGCGATAGCTTTATCAGCTATGAAGTTGCAGGATTTATTTGGATTGTCTACTATATATTTCTAGCAGATGTCGTGGTTCGCTCCACTTACTAGGTTAATTTAAGTTTAATAATAAGATTTCAATTTAATTTTGATCTCTCTGGAGTATATGCCTACTGAGCATAGGAGCACAATTACCTAATCATCACCAGTTCCGACTTAAAAAGAAGTAATGATTTTTATAAAAATTTAGGCGCAGACTTAACAACTACCTTAGATTTTATAGACTAGGAAAACTCTTAAATTTAAAAGTTCTGTATAGGAAAGTATATATTCAATAGCTTTAATAAATTTCGAATTTTGATTTTGCAATACAACACGTTTCCACTCATTGAGTTCATCGTGGTATTAGTAAATGACACCCCACTAGTTTATTCCAAAGCAGTCTCCGTTTTACACATACAGTTTGATGTCCCACCTTTGGTTTATTCCCAAATAATTTTATAGAGTGAGTTTGTCATTTGTGAGATCAAGTTTGTAGAACATAATCTCGCGAGTTTACTATCCAAAGTTTACAGATCGAGCTTCGCGCTCCCCGTGATGAAGCATAAAGGCTATAAAGAGGTAGAAGCAATTTCGCTTCCTACTGTAAAACTGCTCCATCTCGTCTATCCTCAGAATTTTTTCAGAAATTTGGTCAACCATAGAGGGAGTTAATAAATTTAAAAGAAAAAAAAATATTTATAGGAGTGATGTCAGGCCATTCTAGGAGTCGCTGTTAATAGTCCTTAAGAAAGGTCTATTAGTGTGCTTTTAGATTTATATTTTTGCTGTAAGTTTTTCCTATACAATTGACAAATACACATTCTAAAAACGAAATACTTTTGTATTGACTGTCTCTATAATAAGATTTTCTTGCTTAGAGCAGCTAGCAAAGACCTAATCTTGTCTGACTTGCCATTCTTTATCTCCAAAAAGTCTGGGAACTATTTCAGAGTGAAACTTTCTTAGAAACAAGCGATAAATTTATCTTGTCAGTGTCTGGAATGAACTAAAGTGATTCAAATATGGCAGGAAGGGGCCATTTGTGTGCGTTCTTATTCATTTTGCAAGTTAATTTTATCTTAACGCTTCCTTCATAATCAACAAAAACATTACTAAGAAGAATGGTTGATTGATTGAATGAATAATGATTGGGTATTTAAATAATATTTAAAGCAAATATTCTTTGCAAGGATTGCAAGAAATTTAAAAAATAACTATATAATCTTATGGAATTCTGATTAAATGTATTAAATGTGATTCGACTTTTATTTGTAAATTTAAGATAATATTTATTTGAATAAATTTTACATTTATTTGAATTTTGTACACTTCATAATCAGAACTATTTATTCAGAAAGCATATTTGAGAATGCGTCATTATATCTGAGAATTAAAAAACAAAACAGAATTGAATAAGATATTAAATCAAAGTGGGATAAATAATTCGCAGTTGAAATACATCCAATTTTGTGAATTATTAAACCAATCGATTCAGCATAAAAAATCTAACAACTTATTTCCTTGCAAATTTTGTGTGAAAGCACTCAAACTAAAGTAATGAGTGACACAAGTTTTAATGAAAATAAAATGGAAGAAGATGAAGAGTGAGTGATTCATATCTCACTACCTATAGGGCTGAGGCGATTATTAAAGAAAAACTCATTTTAATTTTTGATTAATTATTGAGCAAACTGCAGATCAAGGTGTTAAATCTATGATTTTAATTGCCAACATGATGAAACTCTTCTTTATTATATTGTAGTCCCGGAATTAGTTAAGCTTTCTTGTCCCAAGTTCAAACTGGAAGAGGCTTGACTTTCAAACTAAGAAGGTGAACGTTGGAAATATCAAGAGAGAAGGAATCTACTGCTAGGATCAAGAGATACAGAGCTGATTACTAAGAGAATACTAGGAACTCAACTCAACAAAAGTAAACAAAAAGAAAAAGAATAACAAAAAGAATAAAAAAAACAAAAACAAGAGAACAGAGCAAGAAGTTAAAAAGAAATATTTAAGGAAAGTCGCCATTTTAAAACAGAATTTGAAATAAACTTGCAATATTAATTCCGAGTATTTAATATTATCCAATCTCCGATTTCAATTTAATTTCAAACAATAACATAAAGTATTATTAAATAAAATAAAAAAGAGTTTAGAATAGTAGAAACACAATCAGGCCATATTTATTAATTTAAGAATTAAAAATTTGGAATTTATTAAAATTATATATTTAATCGATTTTTTAAAATTTAGTATTAGAAATCATTTTAAAATTTGACTTGTGTTAACATAAAGACTTGTTCATTTTTAGACTGGTTTTGCTTTGTGGTATTCATAATCTTCTGCTGCATCTTATCAGTTGTGGCGATTAAAAATGTTTAAAAGGAGCAAGCTCTAAAACTAAAATGTGGCTATAAATTTCACTCCTCTGACATAATTCTTTCAGGCAAAAAAAATTATACACTAGATACATACAATTAGCTTCAAATTAAAGTTATTAAGAGTTTATTGATGCTTCAAAAAACTAATCAAATTATCTACCTTGACTTATTTAGATAGATCTATTTAAAGGAATCTTTATTACAAACCTCAAATTTTATAAATATATTGCTTAATATTTGGATTTAGATTTAAAGATAAGAATTAAATCAATCTGGAGGATTCATATTGTCGAATAAAGTCTTAAAAGCGAAATTAAAAGAGTCATAATATTCGATTGTAGATTTGATACAAGAAATAGCTTTGACTATCTATCTTTGTCAGCAAAGTGAATTAAACTCTGTAATGCTCTTCCCTTGGTGAACGTCGTTTATGAGATCTAGAGTTCCAAATATAGGAACTAAAGCTGCGCTTATCCCCAGAACAAGAGCCAACAATATCACTATCGGCGATTACCTATTCAACTTCTTAACTAAAATTTATTCAATTAAAATATTTTATCTCGAAAATCCTTGTATTTAATTTAGAAAAATTGAAATTATCTTTTCTAAACGGATGGGGTTGCCCCTTGATATTTAAGAAGAATAATTATTTTTGCTTAATCTTTTTTAAAAGCAAATCATTAACTAATTTATTGAGAAGGAATAGCCCAAGTAAAGAGCTTAAGACTGCAAAAAGGGAAATCCAAAGCCCATAGCTGATTATGAGAGTTTGATAGACGAGGTAAGTGATACTCGATCCAAAATTTGAAAACATTACCATGAACATACCTGTAGCTGAGGCCACAGCAGGCGGTGCTCCCATTCTTAAAAAAAGGGGATTATATATGACGCCTCCTCCTAACCCAAATGCCCCTGAAACTAAACCTCCTATTATAGACATCACAATTATAGTTCTTATCTTCTTGCCTGATCTAATCTTCTCATAGTTTAATAGAATATGTTAAAGATAGTTTAAAATTAAATGAAAATCAGATATAGTACTTACAGAAATAACAAGATTCTCAAGCTACTTTTTGCAGTCCTCTTAATTATATGGACCTCTTCTTTAGTAGTAAACGCTAACAGAGAGGCTAGTGCCTGCTTTGATGATTCACAATGTGAGGAGTATTAAATTTGTAATTCTGACTCCCATATATGTGTTCACAAAGGGGTTTTCCCAGTGCTGGGTATAGAAGTCGCTGGCATTTTTACGATATGCTTGCTTCTTACACTTTGCAACATGGCAGGTATAGGAGGGAGCGGTGACTTAATACCACTCCTTGATCGCATTTTTCCACTTTGAGACTAAATAGGCCATAGCCATTACAGGTTTCGCAATCTTTGTGTGCGCTGTTGTGCGATACATCTACGTATTTAAGGATAAGAATCCTGTTAAAGACTCTGTGGTTATAGATTACTCTGTTGCATCAGTCATGATGCCTACAATATTTATTGGTAGTTTTCTTGGAGTTTAATTAAGTCTTATTTTTATATTGAATTTCTTTGAACTGAATTGGTTCAGAGAATTGTTTCTATATAAAAAAATCAACTTCTTAATTTAGCTTTTAGAATAAAAATTCCATTTTAATTCAAGGATTTTTTTGTTTTTATTTTTTTATATAGAAATTTAAAATGAGTAATGGTAAATATAATACTGCCCGACCTGATAATTCAAATTCTTCTAGCTATACTTTTACTTTTCCTTTTCTATGAATGCACTAAATTATAATGCATATTTTTCATAAAATATGAAAAATCTTTATCTTAACTTCCCTTTAAACTAAATACAGTTTTTGGCTTAATTAAAGTCATAAAATTTCGCATGTTTTTTAATTAGATGCACCGTAAAAGCAGTTAAAGTATTCAGAGCAGAAAACAAAGAGCGCCAGTACAAAAATTAAACAAGACAATCGATCTCTTATGCTCAAGAAATAGATTAGAAAGGGTCGAGTGACTAATTCATAGATAGATAAGAGGACAGTGACTCCCCCTTAATTCAAACTAATGACAAATCGTTAAATCAAAGATAAAATTCTGCTACTATTGAAGACTAAATAACCTAAAATCAGATTCTCATCTAAAATGAACCCACTGAAATTAATTAAATTATATCACTTATTCTATTTAAGGAAAAATCTTATGTAGAGACAACTTTTCATATGCAATAAGCTTAATAGTGCAAATTCAATTATGAATAATCAGTAATTCCCTAAATTAATATAAAAATTGGGTCTAAATTTTTTATTTTATAAGAATTTTAATTTCCAAAAAAAATAATTAGCATAATGGTTAGATACATAAAAAAAAGTTTTACTGAGTGTAAATTCTTCAGTCCTAATAGAAATATAAATATAAATATTTAGAAGTTTATAATAAAGTTTATAGATTAACTAGTTAATTAAGTATTGATAAAATATCTTTGAAGCTAAGTTAGCTTTAATTAAGTAATCCCCTTAAAAAGAAATTGAATCATTATAAAATTTCAGACTGAAGATATTACTCAGATGAAAGAAGAGACAGACAATAAAATGAATGCCAAATTTATTGATAAACAGAACGAGAAGCAAGATTAAGAAATAGTTAATGATGCTAGTCAGGAAGAGCTAAACAAGCTAGTAAATATAGTCAGAAAGGAATTTTTAAAAATTACCATAATTACTACTTTTATTTATTGAATTATATTAATCTTTATAAAAAATATAAGTGAAAATAGATATCGCATTTTTTTTATTATTTATACATTATATTCAAAATGAAAATATATAATGTATCTTAAGTTGAAAGGAAAAGACTCATTTCTAATGGGATAAAATTTTGATATGTTTTGTAGCCCTCATCGCACAACTGATCACCACTTTGTTTAGAGGAAGCAAGAAGACTCACTCAATAGTTAACATAAAAATAATTTTATTGCTCAATAAAAACTGTAAACAATTTTCACTTATTGGTTCTGTTTATGATCAATTTTAAATTATCGAATTGATAATAGAAATATATTTATATACTCAGTCCAGAATTTTAAAAATGGAAAAATTTGCCTAGATCAGTTATTAAACAAGGATTGCTCAAAGTCTAGGAATACAGATGGAAATATTTTCTTTTCTACAATCTATAGAACTGCATCAATTATAAAATCTATACAAGAAGTTCTATTAACAAATACTGCCTCGTGTTCTTAATACTTCAAAATTTAAACCTTTCAAATATCTCAGCCACTAAATTTTGTAAAGCGGTTTTCAGTTTTATCAGAAGCCACTTGAGGTTACAGTTTAAACTTATCTTGGGAAAATATTGACTAAAAGCTTTGATCTCAGAACCTTTTTTGATAAAATTGCTCTTTTGGAAGGAAAAGAATCTGAGCTATTCATATATAAATTTGATCTTACGATAGATAAGACTTGCTTTTTAGAATCCACTCAAAGCGTTTTTATGATTGCCAGCAGTATTCATTACCCAGATAAAAAAGATCTCTTTGAATTTAATATTCATGAGGGAAAATAGAGAATAAGTTTTAATATAAAAAACAATATATCATGGCTTTATTTGGATCCTTCTTTAACTATCGCTCAAGTCCTATAATGTTATATTCTCACTTGTGAAGTTATGACCCACTTTTGATAGTACGAGTAATGACCTCTTCGATCGGTAAAAGCCCAACTAGGACTATTGCGGCTCCTCCAGCTGCAACTCCTTCTCCTTTGATTATCCCCGCGATTTCTGAGGTGGATCAAGAGCTCCCATTGTGATACCTAGAGTCTGTGCACTCAGTAACTCGTAGGCCTCTGCAACCTCTTATGGCTTGACGTATATACGAGGAGGTGCGAGTATCAGTTTTAGATAAGCGCCTCCACAGAACGCTTGGCCACCTATTCCTTCATCTGCCTAGAGTTCGAAAAGGCTGGAATCTTCCATAAGCATAGGATGCACTAGTATTAGCCTCAGACCTTCTGCTGCTGGTCGCAGCCTTGGCCTCTATTATGAATCTTCGAGTACCTTTTGACCTTCTTTGGCTTGTAGATATTTCCGCAGAAGTGGCACTCCATCAGAATCCTTGGCCTCTATCCATGCCTCTTTTATCGAAATAATCGCTATAGCTGCCATAGCTGCAGCCACGAGTCGTATTGCTTCATCCTTCTTTTCCTTTATAGCGAGACTTTGGATTGCAGCTCAGAAATATCCTTTCTTTGGTCCTCTATTGCGATTTTGTTGTGGCTCCTCTTAGCTCTGGGGCATGCGTTCTATTGGCGTGTCATTTTCATACTAAATAGTTAATATAATTTACCTATCTAATTATAGAGTGCATTAGCTCACGTCCCCTAGCTATCCTATGCTTAGGAGCTTGCCCTCTAGTTTAAAGTGTCTCTTCATGCGTTCTCAAAAGTAAGGTAAATAGGACGTCCAAAATTATAACTTTTTCCCTGGACCTTTTGCCCAATATCATGGAAATTCGAAAATCATACCTTTCCTCCCGTCCATAACATCCAAATCCATACCAGCTATAGAAATAGGCTATTAGACCCTTACTGGCATGCCAGAACCCATGGCTTTTGAGCGACCAAGTCACTCTCAGAGGATGCTTAAGACAGGGAACATAAGCTTAAATCTTAAGGTTAATTACCAATAATATATTTATCAGCGCCTATCTGCTATTAAATACTTAAGCTACCATAGAGCTCATAAGTAATGATTTTAATCAAACTTAAAGTTTATCTCATAGCGGGTAGAAAGAGCTGGATCTAGCGTCACTCGCAATGAACCCGAGCTATACAGAACACACACAAGCATTAACCAGACTCACAGAGTCAATAGCAAGCAAGTTAAGAAACGCTTCACGACCTCGACTCATGCATCAAGTTTCAAGGTAAGATATTCCACATCGCTGTCGCTAAAATAGCTGGTTTACATCTACCAAGCCAGAAAAACACAAGTCTGATATTTCTTTGAGCCGTCCTATCCGGCGAGAAGCTGCTCATCAAGCAAAAGGACTACAGAGCTCATGCAGATCAACGTGCCCAACTATCCTGAGCTCTCTGTGGCCAGTATCTTTGATATGGTGAAAGGGGACAAGGAGCTTCTCCATTGCCTAAACTATTATGAGGTAGTGGGAGAGCTGTCCGAGCTAAATTTCATGCTTGCAATACTGGGCACCCTCAGAGGAGACTTCTTAAAGAGGCTCGTTCACGCCCAACAACAGCTGAGAATGTCAGGAAAGCTCGAGACTATTGAGATCAGCCCCGAGATGCTGGAGTCTGGAAGCCCAGCCATACTATTTGAGTAAGTTTTCAGTTGCTTTAGAGAGAAAGGACAGTGCTTTGCCTCTATTGAAGGTGAAGCCACCTGGTAAGCGACAGCTGAAGTAAAGGAAACGATATGAGATAAATAAGCTGTACCTGCGAGGGAAACGAGGATTCCCTCCGTCCTAATGGCAGATTCTCCAACAGCTAGAGACATCATACAATGAAATGAGCATGCTGAGCTCTCCGTTAGCTTTCAGTCTGATGACATGAAATGTAAAGCTTAGTATATAACCTTAAGTTTCTTTAATATTATACTCAATCACTCCAGTTTAAGAATCTTCAGTTACATCCTTATCACGCTCGTGCTAAGATCTTCATACAGTCCACTTGATTAATTAATCGGATAGCGCTGCCGATGAACTCTTTGTGGTAGCGTTCGCTCACCCTGAAGTAATCTCGAAGTAGGTTTTCACTCTTGAGAAGATCTCTTCGATGGGGTTGAACGCCGACGAGTAGGGAGCATTGAAGATGATCTCTTTGCATGAGGTAGCGCACACCTACTTCACAGCGCTTGAGTGATGTTCTCTGAGGTTGTCTAGGAAGACGATTAGCTAATCCTCCGGATGGCGCTCCCTCAGCTAAATCAACTCCTTGGCGATGATCTCGATTGTAATAGACATCTCACGAAGCGAAAACCATTCCATGCCCGTGTGCGAGCTGACCATAACCAGCGTTATCATGGTGCTAAGCTTGATTTCCTCCTTGAGCAAGACCTGATTCTGGTAAGGCTTAGCCCAGGACCTGATCGTGGCTTGGTAAGGTTCAAAAATGATCTCGTTGAATTAGACGATGTAAGCTCTCTAGTTACTGAGAGCAAGCAACCACTTGTAGACTCTAGCTTAAGTCCTCAATATCTCCAAACTCGGAGAGCTCTTGCTGACCAGAGCCTCCAGGTTTCGGAGATAGAAAATGAGGCATCGCTGAGAGAAGGCTAAGGTTATTCCACAGAAAGAGTGTGGTGGCTCAGGAGGAAGCAGAGGTGCTCGAACGTAAGCAGGGCGCACGGCTGAGCACAATCTCGTCGTCGAAGCCCTGAGCTTACCTCAGCATGCTTTCTATATGGAGAACAATCCTACTCCAGTCGCAGCAATGATCTTGGTTTAGGAGTAATAGGCCAAGCTGTGCGGAGTGCATCAATATTCTAAGCCTCACCAGGTTCGTTAGTTGAGCAAGCTATGGTGGTAGTGCTTTCTTCTGTATCGCTATGTATAATAAAGGTTTGAAACTGACTATTCTTTGTTTACCCTTTATCCTTATTAATCCTTCTTGATTGAGGAGGAAACTCTCAATTTAAAGACTACTTATAGAGGCTGCGTTAATGTAAGAACTTAATTGCATACTGTTGGATAAAACTTTTAATATTTTAAAATAATAAATGTTTACTTGCTTGTGATTTGCCTCGAAGGATAGAACAATATAAATATATTAAATTTAAGATAGCTGAAACTGTTTAATCCTCTGAGAAATTAATCAATAGTTTTGTAGCAAAGAGTATCTCCAATAGATTGCTTTTGCTCAGGAGTGTTTTAGAACTGCTTTTCAAGGAATGGTTTAAAATATGCTACATTTGTGCTAATTTAGGAATTAACAATAGCACCAGTAGGCCTTTCTGATACTAATAATTGATTTAAAAAATTGAGTTAAAAGAAAATAATTGAATAAGATGGCGAAAATAAGATTGGATTATCGAGTGTTGGTAAAAAAGGATTAATAAAAGAAACCCTTTTTTAATAAATTTCACTCTACTCAATAGTCAATTAATTATACAATGAGGTTTTAATTGAAATTGAAATGGAGGACCGTGGCCCTTTTAAGACTACAATTATTTGATTTATTTTTGCACTCTTCCCTCCACCCAGTCTAATGGGTTTATGATTCTTTATTATCAGTTTCGGAATGTTCTAATTAAACCTCATTTTAATTGTTTTATAATGATAAGGTCATGCTTAAATTATCGATATGAGATATTGCTATAAGTTAATTCATTAAATTATGATTTTTAAAAAAAATTAATCACTTTAGGGATTTGATCTCAAATTGAATAATAAAATCTTATTCAGTAACGAGGAGATCATCACGACACTTTTTTAAAATTGATGCTCTACTCATCTTCCAGAAAATTTATCTTATTTTTCAAAAAGACTAGATCTTTAGGTATGAGAATATTCAGATAAGAACTTAAAAATAAACTTTTAAAATTTTATTTTATAAACTTATATAACAAATTGCGAAGATATTTTAGCATATTTAATATTTTTCAATATTATGTTTCTAAAATATTAGATTATACTCTTTTAGTTGAGTTCTATGAAATTATAGGATCTTCTATCTTTCCAGATAATATTTGTTAAATCATTTAATTTATTAGAAAATCTAATTAAATTAATCTTTGAATTTAGATTTAATAGCTTCTTTAGTTTTAATAATTCAATACTCCTCTTATAAAGCTCATTCACTCTTACTAACTTTAAGTAGCTCCAATGTCTTTAAAATATAAAGAAATGGAAATAAAGACAGATAAAATAGAAATCATAAACAATTATAATAAGAAAGTTTGCTTAATTATTGACATACCACAATCCTTAGTACAATGAATCATCAGCAAAGTTCAATTTTGTTCTAAGGAGTTATAGCGTTTAATCTGAAGTAATTGACTTCTATTTTTACAGATTTATAATCCAATTGAAGAATTATATATTCATAAAATTTAGCATGAATTCTAAAATATCTTATAATATAATTGCTAAATTTAAAGTTTTATCAAATTAGTAACTTTAAGTGGCTCCAATGTCTTTATAATAGAAAGATAATATAAAAATCATCAACTCCCGTAATAAGAAAGTTTGTTTACTGATTGACATACCTAAATCCTTAGTAGAATGAATTAACAGCAAAGTTCAACTTTATATTTAGGAATACTAGCTTATATGCTGAATTAAATGACTGATATATTTAATTTACAAATTATAATCAAATTGAAGAATAAATAGACATTATAATTTAACATTAATTTTTTTATTTTATTATAAAATAATTGGTAAGTTTATAGGTTTATATAATTAGTCTATAATAATTCTTTGAGATATCTTAGTTATTCTAAATTATGAATAAAAATCATAAATTATTGAAATATCGGGCTTTGCGGCTCAATAAGTGTAATAAAAATAAATTTCATAATCCTTAAATCAAAGCGAACAATTGTTAAAAGATATTAATTAATCTATCAATTAATTTTTCCGATTAGTTGTGAAAGAAGACAAATTAAATCTCTGAACAATAAATAAAAAGATAAATCTATAAAATATTTATTATCAAGCATCACTTTATAATTAACGTAAAATGGAAACTTAGGCTAAAATAAAAATAATAAAAAAGCTATTGACGTGCTCAGGGGTTATGACACTTATTTTCTCCTATCTTCCAATATTAAAGATACTCAAAAACTAAAATATTAATTAAAAATTCTACTCAAAAATATTTCCAAACATTTACTAAGAACTTAAAATGTATCCTGGAAGATACAAATACATTTTATTCATTAAATTTCAGAATATAAAAGAGATTTTATAAATAATTAGAATTATATTAATTGCATCAATTTTATTCTTCATTATAATTTTGAAGAAAAAAGATGCAAGTTTTAATTTTAGCTTAAAATTAATAATTTATTTATTTGAACTACAGATTTTTTAGATAAAAGCTCTTGGTAGGATGATAAATAAAATCCTGATTAGATATAAATGATATGTTGTGAGGATGTTTTGAGAGAATAAAACTTCATTTAAAGTAATCAAAAAATATATCCCTCATTTATAAGTTATTAAGTAGTTAAAATGCTCATTTAGTATTAAAGAGGTGGATTTCTTGATTTCAGATTATTAATTTTTATTTGAATGACTTAATCTGATAAAAAGTTACTATTTTATGTTCAGCCCCGATTTTTTTAAAAAAATTTGAAGTTTTCTGTAAGGCTTGGACGAAAGAGGACGAAGCTCTTGTCATCTATGTTAAAATTTGACACTGTAAGCGCTCCTTGTTGGCCGAGTATTGCTATAAAAACTTCAAGAAAAGGTAATTTTACAGATTTACTAAATCCCGCTATTATTGGAAAAGTTCTCAATAAACATGCCGATTATGGATGGGTTTGAAGCTATCTCTTCTAAAAGTAAGTAAAAAAGATTAGAAATAGTGGCTACTTATTGTAAAAGCTGGCTTCCTATCAAGTAGGGAAAATCGGGGCTGAACGTATAATATTTCTGATAAAAATATATTATAAATTGTTTTATCAATTAAACTTACTTTCACATCGCATAATTGTTAAGCCATAAAGAAACGCTTTAAGTTTAATTTAATATTGAATATACAAGAGCTACTAAATTAGACATTCAACACGAAGCAATTCAAAGGATTATATTATACTAGAATTTACGACATTGAGAGGAAATACAATCACAAAGAATTTAGATATCACGAGTCTTTTGAATCACTACTTAAAAGGAGGCTAAGACAAAAATAATTTCTAAGCTTATAAGAACTACTTTAAAATTTAAGAAAGCAGCGACTATATGGATTCGCGAAAGAGTATTTTCATAATATGCTCAATTTATTAATCCTACATTCCCATGAAATTTCAAATCTTTGAATTTAATATCCACGATCAAAATTTCGAGCTCTTCGATGAAATGTGGGGCCCTCCAATAACTAATCCTAAATTGTATTGTATTGGAGATAACTTTTATTTAATATTTTTTCTTGCTTGTCATTACTTAAAGAGGATAGTAAAATAAATTTCTTGCACATTTTTTGTTATTTTTTTATTTAAAGCTAGTAATTTAATAAAAATGAAGATTTAATTTGAGTTTTAAAAAACATTAAAAACCTGAAAAAAATAATTAAGCCATCTTTTCAAGTAATATCGAGAAGTATTTTTAATTTTTATCTTCTAATAAATACACTTCCTCATGAGAAATCTAGCATTTGATTAAAATAATTTTACGTAACTAACCTATTATAATTTACATATCATTATAACTATGCTTGTTGTCTTGAAGTTTATTTTAAATTTGTATAAATAATTTTATCTTAATATTTTACTTTAGTTTATCGAAACTTATAGGGAATATAGAAGGCTTATTATAAGCTTTTTTAAATAAATTTGAAGGATTGACATTTATTTACAATGCTGACAGTAAGAAAAGTAAGAGACAGAATATAAAGGTAGACTCTTATTGCTCATGTTCACAGATACGCACACTTGAAATCAATGAGAGAATGACTTCTTATTAATTTGTAATTATTCATAAACAAGAACATGACTACACATTATATCCTCAAAATGATCATAACTTTTAATTTATTTTTATCTACTTGAAGTTGAAATCTATAAAATTCAAGATCATTTAGGTGATGATATTTGAATCATAATTATAGATTTAAAATAAATTAACTCATCCATTCTAAATATAAATTAGGTATAAGGGTTTTAATAATATGGATGAATATTCTTAATTAAGTTCGCAATTTTCATTAAATTAAAGGCTGCAAAATATATTGAATCTTAAAAATTGACTACTTTTGTATTAAGTTTATTAAAGAGTGTATCATTTATTCTTTGATCTTTTTAGATAAATTCTATTTTATAGTTTGACATAAATTTAGCTATCAATATTTATCATTTAAAATTTTTTATTTCTTGTTCCCAAATGGGATTAAAAAGAGTTAGTAATTATTTAGCCAGAAATAATAATTCAGTCTAACATAATTTTATATTGGATATTTTTGTACTCAATCTTTAGCCCTTAAATTCAAAAAGATAAAAACTTCAGTGAAACTTGGCCAATAATTACTACAAGAAAAAAAAGTTATAACTAATAGTATAGGATCAATTGCGATTAGGGGTAATTCTTAATAAATAGATGCTTTAATCTTATGAACTGTTTGCTTTATGATAAAATTTGCAGTTTGGAGAGTCACCTCCTTAGGTAAAATTATATCTGAACCGCGCTGCAAGAATAGCTTGTAGTGTTCATCCTTCTTCGCAATGTAGCAAGTTTCCTCAAATTTGCGAAGCCACCTCCTGTAATCTTCTGTGCCATAAATAAGCTTGCTGAATGCCTTGGCCTTTTACTTCTCCATTTCAATATCGGGTGCTTTGACGTTGTTGGGCACCTCATCATAATTCACGAGGATGAACCTGTTAGCCTCCAGCATGAACTCCACGTCGAGCTGAGTTGATTTGATCATTATCCTTTGTTGAATTGTTTATCCCTCCCAGTCGTTTGCTTCTGCTCCCCCGTAGCGTGGGTTCGGAACCCTGCACTGCCTCCTGCTTCTCCATTCGTAAAAGTACTTGCACTCTCTGCTCTTGGGATTCATGATCTGTGGGAATAGTTTCCTTAAACTAAATACGGCACACTCGATGTGAGTGACCTTGCGCACGGCCGCCTTGCCTAACGATTTATTCAAGTCCTAGTATGCGCTCAGTATCTTCTCTGCCCCTCTCACCAAGCCAAACAGCTCACACAGGTCCTTCTCGATTCTCTCGCTGAAGTTTTCGTATTCGCATGACTTGATAAAGTTGCTGTGCCTTAGAGTAATCTGCCTCAGCTTCTTCAGTAGTTCGTAGACGGATAGCCCAGCAAACACTCCACTGAATATATAGTCTGTGCCTCGATTGGAATATCGTGAGCGCATCGAAGCACTCAACGCCACCGTTCTCAAGAGGTAGTTCCTCTTGATCTTCTTGCACGTCTCCCTTAAATCATTTGTCACATCTTTGAGCTCTGTATGAAGGGGAGGGGTGTGATATTAGACTTGGAGTGCATGGACTGGAAAGTTTGAGTGAACTATTTTCGCAGAAGACGTGCGCGGGCGTTGAGGGTTAGGCATTCGTCGAAGGCAAAGTATACTGCCTGAATCTCTCGTTCACTCAACATCCTTTGAGTAATGTATTTGGCTTCATCCCCGATAGTAATCTCATCGTCAATTTAAATTTCGATCTCTTCAAGACGTTTGAAAGGAATCATTATTCCTCTCCTGGCTTGTTGACCTTATCTTCTATAACAGCTCTCTGCTTCGTTTATGATTTAGACGCCCAGTGCTCTCTGCAGGCCGCTTTTACTTAATCAAGGAGGCCTTTAATCCTCTTGTTTCGACTTTTCCCATTGGCAAGAGTTCCCTGCGATAGGTCAATGTCTAGAGCTTTCCTCATGTTCGACGCCAATTGACCATTGAAGCTTCGTGTGGTGAGTCGTATAGAGTTCAGAGCGCGGAGATAATTTTGAGTGGTCTCGGGTAGGTGGCATAGCTGCGAGCAGTGCCTCATTTCAAACGGCTCTAAACCTGGGCTGCATTGGGTTCCCTTGCTGTGAGCGTAGCAGCGGTGAGGCAGGAAGGTGTCGCGGATAGTGGTAGGGTCTCTAGAGTATACTAGCCGCATGAGTTCCACAATTGCAGACTCCACAGATAGGAGAGCAGACAAGGCATTGATTACGCTTTTATGTAATAAGGAAGGGAGCTTCTGGATGACCTATTCCTATCGTCGCTGTGAGTGAGTTGGCCCATGTACTATGATTTCTTTCTAGCTAAATGGAACTGAGCCATCTAAGATGAGGGTGGAGTGGTAGCGGTTCTCCGAAAGCTGAGCGAGGGGATTCCAATGCAGACCGATTGCTCGTCGTTTACCAGCATTCAAAGGATCTTATGTGTCATTCTCAGAGGCAAGAGTTCCGCTGGACTAGGTTGACTGCTCTGATTGTTGATATAGTTCAGTCTTGGCATTTGAGCGGAGCTGGAGGAGCTAGTCCGAATCCAAAGGTGGTAGTACATAGCGGCGAGACTGGGAAAGTTCGTTGGAGTGGCGGTCCGCATCTTTTAATTAAATAGGTGGCCGTTAATTATTTAAGAAGGGTGGGCGGTTATTAATCAAAGATACGATTGGGGGTTCGGTGAGCTTGATTAATTAAATTTCGCTGACTGGCTGTATTACTTCTCCTGCTACTCCTACTACTACTTCGGCCAGTCAGCGAAATATTTTCAGGGTTGGGCGACCTTGTATTTGATTTATACTTACGCAATTTAAAATGATCCTATACTTAGTGAAAAATAGATTATATTTCCTAATAAGCTTTTATCAATACAAAAAATATTATTTTTAATACCAATTTAAAATAAGAGGGTATCTATTCATAATACATAATTATTTTTATTAACAAAAATATTCCTGACATGAAACTAGAAAAATCCTTCATAGTCTTGTCTTAGAAACTGTCATTATAAGACAAGGATGTTATCTTAAAAGGCGATATAATAAACCTAATTGACAAAAATCATAATTATAAATGTGAATGCACCAGCATAGATATCAACACAGAAAAAGCTTAATTAAAATATTAAATTATAAAATAAATTTAGCTACCATCTTAATAGATCAAGATATTAAATGAACTAGATTCATAGATATTTAATTACAAATTACGTTAGGAAGTACTAATTAATCTTAAGGTTTCATAGAAAATGAATCCTCAATTTTAAAAGACTTGAAGCAAGTATAAGATTAATAATTTACTAATTTTAAATAAACATTCGCAAATAAGCTCTATATTTTGATAATTTAAATAAGATAGTTCTAGTTTTTAACTTATTTAAATTATCAAATTAAAAAGTTAAATGAAGAACTTGTGATGTGGCACCTATATTGGCTTAGTAATAGGTAGGGATATCCACATTTTATTATTCTATGCCTCTATGTTTTGGGTTGATTTCAATAGAAGTTATCTAGTTTATTAATCGTCTGTTTTAAATTTCACACTTGAAAGTGGTGGGGATTCAGGTGGCCATAGAGCCCTGGGGGAAATTAGTAGATATCTAAATTGATAAATAAGTTGAGTGGTCTATTGCTGACTCACTTATCCTGCTTCAGTACGAAAGGATGAGTCTAAAAACACAATATTTCAGCTTGGAGATCACCAAACGCAGCTTAGTGCTGTTAGTTTTCAGTTTCTAGCTATTCTACTTTTTTTACTGAATCATCCCGCATGAAGCATGAATACTGGACCTTTGCGCTCAAAAATATTGGTGACGTGGATGCCACTTGTATTGCCAATCACACATACTTAATTCATACACCAATTTGGGATTAAATACCTTTATGGATTGCTGAATTTCTCTTAAATTACAAATGTAATTTATTCATCAACATTTAAAGATAACTTTATAATAAAAACTATAACCTAATATATTCTTTCATTTTTGACATTTTTTTTAATTTTTTTATTTAATTTTTTGATAAAAAATTAGAGAATATTTAGTAAAATAAATTAATTAATTTTTATTTGTTGCAATATTTTAATTGAATTTGAGTTAAAATGCAGAATTATTCATAAAAAATAAACATATTTAATAGTTTATATTTTATCATAAAAATTAAAATTAAAAATAAGATAAATATAAAATTAAATTAAAATATATTGCAAAATGTAAACTGAAACTTCGGTAAGATCATCCACGTCAGTCTTTGCAGTATAAAATAAAGAGATATAATTGTAGTGAAACGTGGATAGAAGAATAAAATCAAAGCCCAATTCTTAATTAAAGATGTGATTTAAGATATAATGATTGAAGGTCATTGATTGGCTAATATGGTATAATTCTAATATTGATTTGTGTTTATAATAACTATTAGAACTTTAAAAAATAATTCTGATTTTTAATTGAATTTCGATGTAAAGATCAGTGATTAACCAATGAGGTGCCTAAATTTAAATAAAATATAATCTTTTCCTATTTAATGACTAAAATATATCACTCCTTACTTTTCTTTTCAAACCCGATAAGTTCATCATTAGCGAATAAATTTAAGTTGCATTTAAGAACTGTTTAATTTCTCTAATTCACTAATCTAAACAATTAATTACCTTTACAATTCAAAGCACTATAATGAAAATAGCGAATACTTCGCCTGTTTTCTTTGAGATCTTATCATTCTTGCCTTGAAATAGGCTGCTCACTTCTCAAAATCTTAACAGAAAAATTTAAATAATTGCATATTAATTTTTAATAACTTACTATTTCCATTTGCCAAGACTCATTCAAACTTCTCTACCCAACATGGAAGGCTTTTGATACTACTTTTCATACAGCTTTGACAGTGTTTTTGATTAAGACAAAGAAGAAGTTAGGTTCTATCTCAAGACCTATTAGGAAAACTGTTTTGGACAAGTCCTATAACAATAATTTGATTTCATTAAGCTTATAAGGAACAGAGTGGTATTACATTAATTCTTATTTATGATGTTTAATTACTATTTATATAAATTTATTATATCTGAAAAGAGAGTATCTCAAAATAGAGGTCATTTTATAGAGGATGATAGTGAAGGATTGGATTGGGACTATTTCTCTAATTCAACTTTAGTGGAAAAAATAAAAGACTCTAGCTACTGCAAATCTAGACACAGCATTTTAATAATATTTAGAGCTAAAAATTATGACGAATATTACAATGAATCTAATACTTAAGAGCTTTTAGAAATAAAATTGAGCGAATATTAAGAACCAATTGTAGAAATGAAATGCTAACTTGACTAAAGATTCTAATTTTGGAGATTATATTAGTTTAGTTCAATATAAAGAGAAATGCTAATGATAAATAAAGTCGGTCATGATGAAGTACTATTTTATGATATTGATGACGATGATTGGTTAGACTTTGATAATCTATCAGCAGCAGATAAGTAATTATAATAAAGTAAATATATCAAATTATCAAAATATAAAAACTTCATTTTTTTTATTTGCAATTTTATATTGTAGATTTAGAATTAATTTTCAAAATTTTATGGGATGTGACTCCCTGACCATTTGTCAGATTGACAGGTGAAGAGCTGACCATTAACCAAATTTAAATCCATCTCCATTTATCACATTTCCGTCATCACAATGGTAATAGCCGTAGTTAAAGCCTTCCCCAAGCATGTCTCACCTACTGCGGTCTGTCCTCGTCCACAGCGAGTTAGATATCTATGACCGGAGTGGTTCCTTTGGACAGGTCGGAGCCCCCTGGAGGGGGGTTCGAACCCCGCTGGTGACTGGAGGCAGTATTTATGAGTGAGCAGGAGTTTACTTTAAGGGCAATCAGAGAGCTGAGAATAAAACAGTGTTAAAGTTGGCCAGTTATAGAGGAAGGAGTAATACTACGACTGTCAGAGGACGGGTGGAGGAGGTGACCAGCAGGGTTCGAACCTCCCTTCGGGGAGTCTCCGGCCTTGGACGAGGACAGACTGCAGTAGGTGAGACATGCTTGGGGAAGGCTTTAACTACGGCTATTATTATCCGTTCAGCCCCGATTTTTCAAAAACTTTTGAGTTTCCTTCTGTAAGACCTGGACGAAAGAGGACGAAGCAGTTGCCATCTGGGTTAAAACTTGGTACTGTAAGCACTCCTTTTTGGCCGAGTATTGCTAGAAAAATGTAAAAATAAAGGTAATTTTACTTTATTAAATTCCACAATTGTATTATAATTTATGGATTTGAACATGCCAATTATGGATGGGTTTGAAGCAACTTCTCTAAAGTTCAGTAAAAAGACTAAAAACAGTGGCTACTTACTGGGCAAGTTGGCTTCCTAGCCAGTAGTGAAAAATCGGGGCTGAACGTATAATATTATTGTGATAACCGAAATGTGATAAATGGAGATGGATGTAAATTTGACTAACGGCAAGCTTGAAACCTGTCAATCTGACTGTGGTCAAGGAGTCACATCCCATATAATTTTGAAGATTAATTCTAAATCTACAATATAAAATTGAAAGCATATTTAAGGAATTTATAATTAGAATTTTGGGAATGTGCTTCATAATAATTCTTGTTAAAATTTTCAAAACTTAAATATATCGCTTCAAATTTGAGCAAACTTAATTTAACTGACTTCTTCAACAAAAATAGCATTAACATATTTTATATAGCTTGAAATTATCTGAGCAGGATAAAAGTTTTTAGAACAGCAAAGAATATCTGCTACTTTATTTACAAATTTTCATTTTTTCCTGACTTATTGGTGAAGAAATTACACCAAAATTTACTTTATTTGACAATTGTTTATAATGCATATACGAAACTTGATCATAGCCAGTATGTTGCTACTTTGATTGAAAAAGGAATAATTGCAGTAATTACAAATTTAGGATATCATTATCTTAAAAGAGCTTATCCTTGATTACTATAGCTAAATATAATATGGTTTTCACAATTATTATATATCTCATTTTAAGTATTAATTAGGCTTTTTGTATTTCGGGAGGCCTCTCTTAGGAAATCTAGATAGAATAAATAACTTATTATGTCTTAAATACATGGAAGCTGAATAGTAATAAGATAAAATATTGTTTGAGCTACTTATCCAAGTAAATGATTACTTAAAATATATAATTTTCATAATTAAATATACCTCTATACTTCAATATTGCTTAATTATTATTAAAATTCTATAAAAAATAGTAATTTTTGTAAATTCTCGGATGAGAATTATAAAATCTTACATTTAATATTATCATAACAGGCCCGTTTTTCAGAAAATTGTCATTTTGCCTCTGAAGAGCCTGAACGAAGAAATTGTAACATCAAATCTACTTATAAAAATTGGTACTTTAAGCGATTAAAGTGTTCCTATTGGCTGTATTTTGCTTAAAACCATTTTTAAAAAGGATTTTACCTTGATTATTAATTTATGCAAGAAAGGGAACGTTTTCCTCCACCAACATTCTCAAATATCTTAAATTCAAGTCAAATTTTCTAAAGTGCTGTAAAGACTAAAAATACTGGTTACTTATAGTAAAAACTGTGTTTCTAATCAGTAATAATAAAAAATCGGGGCCGGCATCACTTTATTATATTTAATAAGCATGAAGAGACTTCTTAGACTTTTTAATAAAAAAATTTCAATAAAATTTATTTACATCTAAATATTGTAAAGTTATTAAAAAATTCTCCAAACTTTACTTTATTCATTCCAAACTCTATATCTCATAAAAAATATATTTTTTTTAAAAATTGAGATTCTGGTATTAGGCTTTTCGTAGCAAGATAGCTTTTAAATATTTGTATATTCTAATAGAAATTGTTTAGCATCATAAAATTATCTTCTTCAGCATTTAAAAATTAATTTAAACTTTAATATAAATTCTAATTGGTTTGGAGTTTGAATTTATTGTGTATAATTTTATTAATTTTTGTTAAAATTTGGCTAGGGTGAATTAATTTTAAATTTAAATGCTACATCTAATAGCATTTAAATGACAAGTTATTATGATGGTTTTAATTAATTGATCTAATAAGTTAAAAATATTAAACTATTTCATAACCTTTTTAATTCTAAACTATAGTATCATAAATTATTATTTTAGCTAGCTATTTAATGAGTTTTTTTTTTAAATGATATATCAGACTATGTCCCTCTATCTTCAAAACCTTACGCAATTTAAAATGCTTCACCCTTTTCAGAGTAATAAGCAAACATATTCTTATTACATAAGAAATTCGAACAAGCTCTAATATTCAATTTCGCAGAAAAAATAAGTTCAATAGTTGAGATCAATCTAAAAAGGAAAGAGGAAGTTAATTAAACTCTTTATTCCGAGTTCCTTTAATTTTAATATTTCATCCATCCGAGAAAGAGTTTAACTTTCTTTTCTTTCTAGCATGGGTGGATAGATTTATAGTCTTGATTTATTTCTAAAGATCTCTATTTTAAACTTAAACTAAATTATAATTTATCCTTAATTTCTAGAATTTTAGTGGAAAACCTCTTTAGATAAGCTTCTGACTTCAATTATTTAGTTGCGACAATTTTGCCTTTAAAATAAAAATATTTCTCAGTATATATTTTAAGAAATCAATTTCAGAATTCTATCTCATAGTTTCTAATTTAGTAAAATTAAAAAATATCTTTAAAAAATAATGATATTCTATTATATTAAGTTTAATTTTTGAAACTATTTCAGAATCTAAATGATAAGATTAGGGAAAATATTTTTTAATTTTTAAATATGTTAATTATATTCATTAAATCTGTTTAAAATCTCTTATTCTTTAAAAATTACTTTTTAAAAAATGAATTTAAAATTTTAGACTCTTACTTATTTTCCAAATTCATTTTATGAAAAAAAGTTATTAGTATGTCAAAAACTTAAAGAAAAAATATTAATAGATTATAATTAAATTGCTATTTAATTAACTGTAAAGTATAGCGATTTTTGTAAGATAATTAATCCCTTTATTCCCGGAATTTGTCCAGAAGAGAAGTGGTTTTTGTTTAAAATAATTGTAAATAATTATTTTAATTTAAATTAATATAGCTACTGTAACCTTTAGCAATATTGTAATAGTGTAGGACGGTGGGCTTTCACGGTGACGTGGCAAAACTGATCAAGGAGTTACGCCTGTGAATTACTTTAAATCGATTAAGTATTATATGCCCGTTAGGGGTTCTTAATTCCTAATAAATTTAATTAAGTAATAGTGTAGATATAATTGCTAATTAATTAAGCAAATGAGGGAATTGAAGATAAATTATTCATTATCTTTAATTAGTTAAAAATTTGATATCAGTATAGCAATAAATAATTACTTCAGGCTTTAGCAAAATTTTATGGCTTCATTTTGAATGAGGAGAAGAAATCTATAAATTTTCTTATAAAAAGAATAAACTTTTTGCTTAGATAGGTTTTTTTTTCCTTCTAAGTAATTATAACTACTAGACTTATTAGCTAAAGTAGATTTTTAAAAATTTTAATTTTTTCCTTTTAAATTTTATAATGAGTTTTTTTAAAAAGGTGAAAAATTTTTTCCTTTTTTTTTTTCCCAAGAAAAAATTCTTTGGAATTTGCTTTAAATTAAGTTCTGATACTCAAAAATATTATTAATATCTTATTAAGTTAAAAATATATTGAGAAATAAAATTGGGGAGATTTATAAAATCTAGATTTGTTAAAAGACTCTCTTTAGGGCAAGCCCTCTTCTTTTTGGAAAAAAAAACCCTCTCAAATTTTTAATTTTTAGGGGAAAATGGAAAATTTTTTCCTTTCTTCGGGTTTGGAAAAAATTTCAAATTTGGGCCAAACCAAAATTTAATAAAAAATTTTTAATGGGAAAAAATAAAAAGGCTCCCGGGAATTTTTGGCTATTTTGGGGGTTTTAAAACTATCTCAAAATTTCAAAATTTTAAAAAAAATTTAAAAATTTAAGGAATTTTAAATTTTAAATTTATAAAAATTTAAAATTTTTTTTTAAAATTCTCATCACTAAATTTTGTTTTTGGAGAGATTTTCCTAAAAAAATTTAACTTTCATATACATTTTTTAAATTTAAAATTTTCAAAATATTTTACTTAAAAAAAAAATTAAGGAAATTTAAATTCTTTTTTAATTTTTTTTAATTTTATATTTTTTTAATAAATTTAATTTTCGGCTAAAAAACTCGGGCCGTAAAAGTAAAAACAAAAAGATTTGTGACAGAACCTTATGTTCATTTAGAAAATGAAGAAAGCAATAAAGAATAGAAAAGATGGTTAGTAGTCGATGGAAAAAATTATCAAAAAGGAGTTTTAGAAGGATTTTAGAAGAAATTTGACTTGAAAAATATTAAATAAAATAATTAAAAATTTAGTTTGTCTCATGTTAAATCTTTGAAATTTATAGAAGATATATTTTATTTATCTTACATAAATGTGGAGGATTTCTATATTGTAAATACACAAATGGTAATCGATGAAGTTTAAAGGATTCCATAATTTGATGGTTGAATTTCACATATAAATTGTTTTATAAATTAAATCTTGGAGCTTATAATCTTTTCTACATTTTAATTAGCCACTTAACTTTTCTTTATAAAAAAATTTTTTTTTTTTAATTATTTATTATAATGAAAAAATCCAAAACAAAAATCCAAGGGAAGTTTACAAATTTAAAATTAAATTTAATTTTTTAAAAAAATTGGAAAATTTTTTTTTAAGAATTAAATTTTGTTTTCAAACAGAAAAATTAAAAAATTTTTATTTATTAAATTTGCCACGGAAATTATTTAAAAAAAAATTCGTTTTTGTTAAAAAAATTTTAACAAATTTTAAAATTTAAAAGAATGAGAAAGGGGGGTTTTAATTTTTTGACTTAAAAAATTAAAAAAGCCCTTACGGACCCTAGTATAATTTTACTGCGGAACTTCCAAAGGGGGCAAATTTCTTTTTTACCCCACAAAAGAAAAGAAAACAAGGGGGAAACCCCTCACCTATTGACAGCCGGGTTATATTCTAAATTTAAAAGCAATTGATAAAACTTGTTTTATTTAAATTAAAAAATTTTTTACTTATATTTAAAGGGAAAACTTAAAAATAAGAAAAAAAAATTATAAAATCAAATAAAAATTTAAAAAAAAGGAAAAATTTAAGTTTTCCAGGATTTGAAAAATTTAAAAATAAAATAAATTTTTACAAAAAAAAATGTTCCCCTAAAATATCTTTTAAAAAATAAAAAATTTTTTATTAAAATTTAAAAATTAAAAATTTCCCCAATTTTAAAAAAATTTTTTAAAAAATTTTTTAAATTAAACAAAATTTGGGTTTTTATTATTAAAAAAAAAGAATAAAATAGTTTTATTTAAAAATAAGAAAAAATTTAAAAAAATTTTAAGGGAATTTAAAAAAATTTAAAAAATCCAGCCATTAAGAACGAAAAGAATCTTGAACTGTTTCGTGGATGCAAAATAATTTAGAGTTCTTTTAAATATCTATCCATCTTTTATTATTTTAGCTATTCTCAAAATTACAAATTTAGATTTATCTTAGTTATTTGTGTTTCTAGATCTTTGAAGTTGAAAATAACTGCATGCTAAAATGTTTTTGCACCAAGTATATTATACCTTGAAATCTCTGTCCCTTTTATTTTTAATCAGATCTTTAATAGGTTGTTTTATTTAAGAGGTCCATGGAGATAAAGGATAATAATCTATGAGATCATTATTTTTATAAAAAATGGGAAAGAATAAAACTAAGGATCGATTATTAGACTTTTTAAAATTTCATTTTAAAATTCATAATAAAATTATAAAAACATTAGAGCCTTTCTAATTATAATCTTTTAATTCTTTTTAAAGAAGAATTATTTAAGATCATTTAACTCGAAAGGCAAATCTAATTAAGTTGGTTCTTGAAAAGACTTTAGATAATCATGAAAATAAATTGACATCTTTCTTGAATTTTCTTATGTTAGTAAACCATATTAGACTTCTTGATTCAACTTAAAATACTGCATCTACTTTTAAATAATCCATTTATAAATTTAATTTTCATAAATGTCTAAATTACCTTTAAAGATTAATATTTCAAAATAAATAAACTCATTCTCTATTTTTGGGGTTTTTAATTTTAATCCCTTTAAAATAATCAACTTTTACAATTAAAAGCAATTTATTTATCATTCAAGTTATTGTGAAGATATGTTTAAATAATTGCATTTGATATTTTAAAAAATACAATTTTTTTATCTCTTTGTGTGCTGACAAGGCAATTTCACTCTAATTATGCATAATTTAAATTAGTTTGAGCTTTTCTTTCATCATGTTGATATAATCTTGAGAGTCATCTCTTTAAAATAATTACTGCTTGAGTTTCTTTAATTAGTCTATTACAGATAAGTTTAAATCGAAGTAACTCTACCTTTAGACTCATTCACCCAAGCTACTCAAGTTTCTTATACCAATTACACCTGTAAGAGCGCTTGCTATAATATTAAAATGAATTCTTAGTTCACCTATAGTTAATCTTATATCTATTCTTCCCATATAAATCCTTCTTTATATGTAAAAGCTTAATGGTACGAATGAGAATTAATATTACTAAACGATTCACTAATTTATCAAAAGCTTAACAAATAAAAAAAGGTTTACTTTAATGTTACACTTTCCCTAGATTTTCGAAATGTTTTAAAGGGAGGTAAATCCAAATGCATTTCTTTCTGCTTTCTCTCATTTTATTTAAATCAATTTAATTATAATTGACCCCAACAATATTGTTTACTTTAATTTAAAACACGTAACCTCTGATCAATTAATATTATCCTTCCTATATAATTGTTAAATTACTTTTTTATGGAGAAGACAAATATCCAAATGTCCAAATTAAAATCGTATTAGAAACATTTATGTCCTTGAGATACAGCGAAAAGTAAATCCTTGTACATATAATGTAAATCCAGTTACCCTTAAAAATCCTCGCTATGAATATTCCCCTTCATCTCAAGTATTGGCTCGCCATAATCATTTAGCTTTAATTCAAAAAACTCAAGACTCATGTACAAATTGTATTGAATATCATGATTCAACGCATCAAATATCAAAAAGATACTGTGTTTACTCTTACAATAGCAAGATGTTCTTATTCGAGTAACATAAATATCTTTTAAAGTATTTAAACAGGGCTTAGTTCATCTTTACTTTTATACTTTGCATATTTTTCAACAGAGATTATGTCATCCTCTATAAACCTTCCTCTTTCTCCCGTTAGCTATCTTCTCTCACCTATTATAGAATATTGAATTTAAGATAAATTAACTTTAATTTTATTATTATGGATACAACTCTGTTCTTCAGTAGCATTTGGAAATCATATGATCTTTCTTGAATTTTTCCAAAGCTATCTTCTTAGTAGGTTCAGAGTAAATACTTTCTCTCCATTATTTCTTCATCAATGACATTTTCAAAGCAATAGGAGAAGTAAAATCTAAAACCTTCATTATTCTCTTTAGAAGATTGTATGAGTCTTGGTAAATGCAAGTTGTAAGTTAAAAATAAATTCATGTTCGTCTGTTCAAATTCTAGCAGTCCAAAAGTTATTTAAGTTCAAAAAATGATAATATCTCAAAGAAAATAGTCTGACTCTAAGAAATTTATATTAATAGGGTTTATGTTTTGGAAGTAGACATAGGCGAATGACAAGGATTATTTTTGATTTTTATATTTTCAAATTTCTGATTTGTTGAATTCTTCAATGTGCTAAAATAAAGAAGTAATCACAAATTCAACAAAATAGTTATATTTCAGTTAGCGAATAAAGAATATTTTGTTAAAAACGTGTTCATATCAAAAATTTAATATTTTATTATACACACCTTTTTAATTAAATTTTTGATTGTTTTAATATTATTATTATTATTATTAAAAATAGACAAGTCTTATTTAATTTACGAATAAATCTAATTAAAATAAATTTGTTATAAGATCAAGTGCTGATCTATTCGAAATTAAATAAAGCAAGCATTTTATTTTATAAATAAATTTATTCCTATTGAGCTAAATAAGGCTATTAAAAATTAAATGGTTTTTGCGAGTATTTATTTACTCGAACAAATTAATTTAAATAGTAAAATTCAATAAATTAAATAATTTATTGCTGATCTTCCTACCCTTTTAATTTAAAACATAGGAAACTTTTCTTTTGGAAGCAAAAGATAACAATTTTCTATAATTTTGTGACATTGATTATTTCAGCAAAAATTAATTCTCAAACTTAATTAGATAGACTGCAGGTAATGATCAACTTCTGCTACTGAAAATGACTACAGGATATTAAATTAAAACATTTTTAATCCCCAATATTCATTAATTTAAAAGAATTTGCAAAGCGATAATTAAAGAAGATTTAAACTTGACCTAGTGATAAGAAATATCTCTTTTAAAGCTTTTGCGAATCCATGATATGCATTCAATGATAGCTTTTATAAGTGATGAATTATGAAAAATTATTAATATTCTTTTTGAAGACATGAAAATCTGATTGATTTCTATAATATTTATTTTCACAGATTTGCATATTTAAAAAGATTTTGACAAATAAAATACTTTTTATGAAATGTTAAGAAGGAAATATCTATTTTTTCAGCATTTATAAACTGGTTGTGGTAAACAAATTTCTTAAGGCTATAACTATAACCAGCCACGGTCGAAAGAATAGAATGAATCATTCTTCCTCGGATGGATGAAATATTCAAATACTTTGAACTGCATGTCTTATTATCGTAAGGAGAAATCTATACTTCTATTTGATCCTAACAAAACTCTTTTAGTTATTGATTCTTCGAAATTGAATCCTAGGGCATGGTGGAGGGACCAATGCAATAAGTAAATGCTACAGGAGCTAGATGACTTTTCGGATGTAGTTTATATAGTATCATTTTGATCTGCGTCTGGCTGAGTAGATAGTATAAGATAGCTTAACAGATTAAAAAATTTATAGAATTATAAACAATAATCTGAATTTTCATAATTTTAGGAATGATAAATTTTAATGAACTTTAAAGTTATGAAATTTGACTGCCAACTAATGAGTAGAACTCTATAGAACTATCTTTAATAGATGTCAATGATTGAGAGCTTTTTTTAAACATTGTATTTCAGTCTCATTTTCTCTCTAAATTATGTGTTCTTCTTGAAATAGAGATAGCTTTCTTAATTCTTATCTTTGGATTCCAATGATAAGTGTAGGCTTCATTGTTTCTTTATAAATATGCATATCGTGGAAAGTGAGTCTACTTTAATTCAACACTTTATTTTAAAATTGCCTTTGACTATGGTAAATATTTATGTAGTGGCTGAGTGATAGTTAATTAAACTCAATGATTCCAATTTAAGAATAGTATGAAATGGATATTTTTATTTTATCAAAAAGATGAACAACTTAATTTAGCAATCATCAAAACACTCACTGAGGCTATTTTAAGTTTATTTTATAAATTTTGGTCAGTTTGCGACTTTTCTCACTAAGTGACAAAATTTGACACTTATTTTCATAGTATAAGAACCTTCAAATTCTATTGTCTCGTCGTACTTCATATTGCTAAAATAACTCTTATCAACTAAATCGTGGGTAGTATATAGTAAAGGGCTTATTAAATTAGCAAAACTAAATTCCTACTAGAAAGAATTATCAAAGAGAACTAAAAGTTTAAAGCTAAGTCACACTAACATAGACAACTTCTGCACTCTTAAGATAGATTTAAAAGGCCAAGACATTGCTACTTCTTTCAATACTGATCGAAAGTCCAAATTTGTAAAGAGCACTACAATAAACGTTTACACTTGAGATCACAAAAAATATTGCATTAATCCACTTTCAACTTATTGAGGAGCCAAGCTTGTCTATTTAAATAATTTGTTGTGGAGTGGAAGTCACTGAGAAGGAAGAAATATCAGATAAAGAAAAAAATAGATTTATTGGTGATAAGAAAGAATGACTCTAGAACCATATCATAAAACTACACTCAGATATCTCCATCATTAATGGCAAGACTATTAAAAAGCACTATAGTAGACTTGCTGAAGAGTTATAAAGAGAGAGAGAGAGAGGAATAAAAATTATGGATATTAATTTGATTAGAAATAATTGGGTATAGGTGAATAAGTGGCTGGTAATTACTAGTTTATGACTTAAAAAATAAGCTTTATTAATTCAAAGGATGAAAACAAGTCGTATATCGAGTTAATAAATTTATCATTAAAAGGATTCTCGAATTCTGAATGAAATTATCAGATAACTTCCAGAATTTACAATTTATTAAAACTTAAGAAACTTGTGAATCATTTAAAAAAATTATACTATTATAGATTTAATCAATAAATCAAGATTTGTTTTAAAAATAGTAAATTAATAATAAAATTTTATATTGCAACTTTTAAAAGGAGCTCTTATCTGTGTTAAAAGCGAAAAATTAAACAATAATTTGGGTGTTTCTACGACCTTTTTGCAAGAGCAGATTAAAGAAAAAGCAATAAAATTAAACAATAAATCTTCTTTTATATTATTATATTTTATGCTGATAATAAATAAGTAAAAAAATTATTCAACAGAAGTCATGTAAAAATGTCCATTTATTATAATTTAAAAAATTATTTTAAAATTAAGAAATAAATAATTCGGAATCTCATTTTTATAACAGAGTTAACATAGCTTTAAAAATACATCTTTAAATATACTGAATTTAAAACAATTTAAATTTGATAAGATATTTAATTAAAAATATCCAAATAAAAAAAAATAAGAAACAATTATTTCGCATACAAATAACCAAGAATATATAAAAATATTAAATTTGAGCAGTTTTAGATTTAAGATTTTTGTACTTCAGAATATTTATTTACAAATTGAAAGTTTTGTTCCAAAAATTAAATTGCTGAGGGTGTTTTATTTTTATTTAAATATCCTTCAAAACATCCTAAGTAATTAATTTTATATTTTTCATTATTTAAATTAAATTTTATGTAAATCTTTGATTTTAGATATATTTACAGTTCCTTGTAAAGAAAAGGAAATTCAAAAATTTGTTCACCTTTTACAAAATCTTACTTTTGGCCTTCGATATACTCAAAAAATTCTAACTTATATGGATTATGCCGAACTCCTACCAGAGCTCTTGACTTAAACTATACGACTACTAATTAAATTAATTTATAAATCAATAATTTATAATAATATTTTTAAATTATTCGAAATATCATTTCATCAGAAAGATTAAATTGTATATTTTAATCCCAATTTTGCTCAAATAAATTGGTAATGCCCTAAATCAAGACAGTTAATATATTTAAAATCATTCTAATGAAACTAGGAAACCTAAAATTAATCTTCAAGAAGATTATCTAAGCTATAAATTTACTTCAAATCAGACCTCTCGGCAGTGAGGTTAAAAATTTAAATTTATGTACCCTCTTTCGATTAGATAGATTCCTTGTCTTCTCATTTTTATAAACTATCTTCTAATAACTTGAGCATTGCTCTTACATCGTTAGAAAGGTTATACAAGAACTTTAGGTGAAAAAATATCCTAGGAATGAACTCAGCTTATTATTAATTAAAGTAAAATGGAATAAATCAATGGCAGTTGAAATTTCTCAGATTTTAATAATTATTAGACTATTTGATTCTGCACAAAATTTCAAGAATTAGATATCTTAACAACTTTTTGGAGTACTCTGTACAGAGTTACAAGCCACAAAAGTTAATAGGAAACTAATATCCGAAATTAAATTCACAACTCGCATCTGAGAGATGCTGTGAGGTGATATATATAGAAATCCTATTAGGTTTTTGATTTTTATCGAAAAACTGCAGATAGAGGTGTATTTTAGCCATTCAACTTCCACGATGTTGCAACACCCATTTATTATTTTAAACAATCTCCGATTTTAATTTAATACTTAACTATAATTAAATTTCAAGAATTATATAATCCTGTGCCAATACGTTTAAAATTATCGCTCTCCTCCCATATATCCTTAATGATATCGTAAATTAGGATTGTTTAGAAGTCATTTAAAACCATAAACATTTCTTTTTAAAAGCAAATCAGCTTAAAGTATCTTTCTGAGAATTTGATTTTAACGATTTAGCTTTTCATTTCTATTTGAGGTTCTTTTTACTCACTAAGCTTTAATTCTAAGATCTCTTAAGATTCATATTGATTTTAATTTTCATCATAGTTTTTAGCAGTGAAAATTATAAGAATGCTGTGTCTAGCTTTGCAATAGCATGATGCTTTTATTCTAGATACTTAAAAATCTTCATTTAATACTTACTATATTATTGAGGCATCTTATTAAAATAGCAGACTGCGACTTTTGAAAGAAGCAGAATATTTTTTAAAATAGTATTTAGTTTAAATAACCACTTTGTTGTAATCTCTCTTAGGATTCTTTGATTATCGACAACTAGAGATAAAGAAGAGCACAGCGATTTTTGATATTCTTTATTAAAAATAGTCGCAAAGATTGAAGTCCCTTTCGTTGAAGACTTTAAGATGGCAGTTTTAAATTTTGTGAATTTTTTAGCGATTTGTTGAGAAATAATTAAAATTTATAATTTAAAATAAATGTCTTTAATAATACAGGATTTGAAGATAAAGGATAATATTGGTTCATAACTCCATCATCCTCAATGAAATGACCTCTATTTTCAGCCCCTTTCTTTTCAGATATAACAATTCAATAATAATTTTTCTTTTAATACTAAAATAAAATTAAATGAATACCACTCTGTTTTTAAATTTTTTTTAAAGAAATTTTGGACGGGAACTTACCTTAAGAAATCTTCTTAATAGGTTTTAAGATAGTATATCGTTTCTTTTTTGTCTTAATCATCCACTTTCTCAAAACAGTAGGAAAAGAAATATCAAAAGCCTTCATTATTTCGCAAAGAAGTCTGAATAAGTCTTGGCAAATGCATGTGGTAAGTATTTTATAATTATATTTTAAGCAATTTATAAGTTCTTTTGCTCAAATTTTGAGATGTTAGAAGCCAATTGCGAGGAAGGAATGATAGAATCTAAAAAAAAAATTTAAAAGGAAAACAAAAATTAATTTTTAATAATTTTTTAATTAAATAATTTTTTAAATTTAATTTAAAATCCGGGGTGAAAAAAAAGAAAAAACTGGTTTCTTTTTTAAAAATATTTTTTTTTTTTATTTTTTTCCAAAATTTCCCCTTTTTAAAGGGAAGAATTTGGGGGTTTGGAGATTTTTGATTTTATTTAAAAAATTTGGGGATTTTTTTTTATTCCTTTTTCCTTTTTAAAACAAAATTTTTTTAAAATTTTTTACCAATTTAAAAAAGGGGTTTAAAATTTTTCCGTAAATTTTTGGGGGAAAATTATTTTTTTAGATAAAAGGAAAATTTTTTTGTCTTTAAAGTTCCTTTTTTAAAAAATTTAAAAGTAAAATAATTTTTTTTTCTTTTCCCCAATTTAATAAAAGATTTTAAAATTTTAAAATTTCTAAATATAAATTAATTTGGGTTAAAATTTTTTTTTTAAAAAAAGGGAAATAAAATAAAAAGTTTTTAAAAATTTAAAAAAAGTCTAAATTAAATTTAATTTTTTGAGTTTATTTTAAGGTTTTAAAAATTATTTTCCAAAAAAAAAAATTTAATTATTTAAATTGAAAAAATTTTAATTGGGGTTTTTTTAAAAAAATCTTTCCCTCTTTTAAAAAAATTTTTTTATTAAAGGCGTTTTTTTTTTTAATTTAGTTTTTAAAGATCTTATTTTAAATTTTTTAAAATTAAATTTTAAAAAGATCTTTTTTAATTTAAAATATTTCAACCCCAAAATATTTAAACTTTCTTTCCCCATAAATATTAAAATCTTTAAATATTTTTGCTTTCTTTCCCAAAGTAATCTTTTTTTTAAAAAAAAAATTTTATATTTAATAAAATTTTTTTTAAATTTTAAAGATCCAAGTTTTTTTTTTAAAATTCTTTTTTTATTTGAAAATTAAATTTGTTAGAAATCTTTTAAAGTAAAAAATAAATAATCATTTTTTCGCTCATTAAGAAGTTACTAGTATCGAAAAATTTAATTACAAATTAATTACAAATTAAAATGTTAATTCCACCCAAAATAAAAATAAATTTTAGTATTTTTCATTATTTTTTGAAGATCAATAACTGAAACCAGCCAACGCCAGTTATATAAAATCTATTTGACTTCTTATAAAGAGTAATCTCATTAATTTGTCTTTTTATTTAATGTAGTTTCACTAATGATTCTTCATTTTCTGGAACAACCTCAGCCTCCCCTGTTCGTCCATAATGGCTTATGCTGCTCATATCGTGCAAGCCAACTATCTTACTGCCAATTAGTATCTTCCATAACTTGTACACAATTAAGCACAATTTCTCAAAAACAATATAAAACAAAAACAAAATACATTTAAAGAGCTCATCGTTTTAATTGTGGAGTTTGCCTTTAGCAAAACTATAAGAGCCATAGTAGTATTTATATTATCCATTGCAATGTCTGTGCTAGGTCCAAATATTAGTGAAAGGATCGTATAAATAGGTATAGATGTCACTCATCGCACAGATTATAAAAAGATATTCAAATTTTAAAATTTTCTGAATATTGGAACCTAGCATTACTTTTACGTTTTTCAAGGGGAATTCAGCTCTTATGATAATCTTCTCTTCATATAGAGAGAATTTGAGCCAGTACTCACAAACTTTTCCTTTTGTGATACCTTGAATCAAGAAATATATGCTGTGGGTTTATTTATGATAGACACTATCAATCATAAATTTAATAAAAAGTATATTTTAGAGGGAAGCATGTACTTTCACCAAAAATTAAAAAATTTAATCATCATTTGTCAATTAAATTTTTCTGAGCGTTAAATATGAATTTCAAGTATTCAAATTATATCTTAAAAAATTTATTAAAAAATTCAGATTTTGATCATTACTTTATTTATTTGAACTATAACTTTAAAAAAAGGTGTGCTAAATTCCATCTTCCAATTTATTATTTTAAAATAAATTGTTTTTAATGCTCTCTTCTACTTTCTTCTTTAATTTTTTAGAGTACTTGCTTGAAATAATTTAAGTATTTTTAAGATGCTTATTTTCCTTAATTTTCTGTTTGATTTTATAGCACTTCTCTTTAGATATTTGGTCAAAGAATGAAAATTGAGTTACATGGAGATAAATTTCTTCTTTTGATTCTTTTTCTTCTCCTACTTTTTTGTCCATTTAGTTATCATCTTCCTTTTAAATAGTGAAGTTGTAGGTCAAATACCTTCCATACCAGTGCAGAGATTAGATATAAGTTTTTTTGTAAATATGTGGACAGATCTCGTTATAGAATTTCTTATTCAAATTTTACAAACTCAAAAGCTCTTTGTCCCTGAAAAAGGAATATAAAAATAAAGGAGAATATTTCCATCAGAGCTCCAGAGGTTTTCATTACTCACTTAACTTAATATAATAATACTAAAATCTTTTGCAGCAATATCTTTTTATGAATTAATAATTTAAAATTATAAAGAAATTGAATTTCTTTAAAATAATTTGTTTTGGTTCTTAAACTTATCATTAAACCTATAATTAAATACAGTTCTTAAAATAATAAGAGGACACACCAAATACTAAATCATATGATTTTAAAGAAATATTTTTTTTTTAATTTGCTCGTTTTTTCCAATTTTTAATTCTTTCTGAGATTTCTATTTTTTATTTCAATAGAATAGAGAAGACTCATCCTAATGTACTTTGATATTAAATTAACCAGATTTATTTAATTATTTTTAAAATCGAATTCCTATGCATCCAAATTTGATAAAATATGAATGTGATAGATCCGAATATAGTAAGATTAGAATTGTAATAAATGGAAGTACAACAAGAAAAACAAAAAGGAGATAACCTTGTAAGATCCAAGTCAAAGAATTTAGTTTAACACGAAAGACAGGGCACTATCTCTGCAAAACAAAACATACCACTACTTTTGAAAAATATATATTGAATTTGAATGCGCAGCAAGATGAGTCCTATTTCGAAGTTAAAAGACCGGCTAAGTTGCTTCAGCCACCCAAGCCAGAAACTGCGCCCAATAAGATTCTCGCGCAGCTCTTTCAATCGCCTTCACTCAATCAAATCCAAGTTGGCTGGATTCGAGACAGAGCTATCAACTTCATGAAGGTACTGGCAAAGAGAAAATCATTTCTTCTTTTAATTGAGAAGAATAGACATGATAATGTTGAGGAGTTTGTCCTTCAGAGGTATCCCTCAAGAAGTTTCGGGCTTGAGGCCAATCGTATGGAGAGTACTCATTGGATATCTTCCACGAGAAACTGCCAAGTGGGACCAATTTCTGAAAAGCTAAAAGTAAACTTATGACGACTGGCGCAAGGAACTCATCATAGAGCCTCACTTGCAAGATGGCGATCACGTTTAATTATTTATCACCCTCTCAGTACTCATGATAAGTCCAAGTGGAAGAAATTCTTTGTTGACCTTGAACTCTGGGAGGAAATTGAGAAAGATGTAAGAAGGACTAGATCTGATAAATTTAAATTTGAAAAAAAATATTAACGTGTAATTAATATTCAAGGTTTATGACATTCTTTACCGAGGCAATGAAAATAGATTAAAGTCACTTGAGAGAATAGCTGAAGAAGCAATCAGAGGTGAAGAAGTCTCACTTGCATGGAGACATACGAATGAACTACATAGAGACTCACTCTGATGTGCTTTCCCGCATCCTTTTTATCTATGCAAAACTTAACCCTGGAGTCAGATACGTGCAAGGTATGAACGAAATCCTTGCAGTTCTTTACATTTCTAGAATTTAATTATGATTATAATTCTTTACTATTGCTTTTGGCAGAGTGAGGACGCCTTGAAGGAATACTTTGAGAGTGACTTGTTCTTCTGCTTCACAAATTTGATGGCAGAGATCAGAGATGGCTTTCTGAGAAGTATGGACTCTGAAAGCACCGGCATCAATGGGAAGATCAAGACCTTCGCTGACTTTATGCAAAAGATAGACCCTGATCTATATAATCATCTCACTGAGCAAGCTGTCAACCCTCAATTCTACTCACTCAGATGGCTCATGCTATTCATTATAAAATGTTGATGAGTATAAAATAAAAGCAATTAGTCTTTGATTGCTCAGTCATAAATTTAAAGTTTTAAGTCAAGAGTTTGAGATTTTGAATGTCATTAGACTCTGGGATACGCTCCTTGCTGACAATATACTTTTTAATGTGGTTTATTAAATAGATTATAAATTACTTTAAATGAAAGATTCTGGTTCCTTAACTACGTATGTGTTTAAAATTAATGAAAATAATAATAAAATAAGTTGCCATGGTTCAAGTAAAGAGAGATACGATTTTAGCTGGCGATTTCTCCGAGTGCATGGAGGCTCTTCAAAGATAAAGCTAAGAGTTTTTTGAATTTTAAATTAAGAGAGTGACCCTAGGAAAATCTAAAAGTTGTGCTTATTTTTAATTCGATAGCTTTTGGATCAAGCCAAAAAGATTTGCTAGATTCACACTAAAAAGTATGATATTATAATCTTAAATATTTTAATTTAAATGAATTTTTTTAATGATAACTATATAGATAAGCATGGGTTTACCTTTCTATGAAATTTCATTTCTATATTTTGCTTATTTTCTTTTCTTTTTTGATAGATCTAATCACTCTAAAATATTGCTTTTTTACTTCAAGATTAATTTACTAAATATACTAGTTAGCTTTTTATCTATCAAATTATGCTATAAAAATAATTATATACTAAATCATGGGTAAAACTTATGTAAATTATACTTTAACAATAAAATTCAGCCTTTGCAATTGAAGAGATCTTTTCTTGTTGGCATTAATGCTTTAGAGGATTTTTGGAGTGCATCAATTTATCCAACTCTTAATGAGAGAGATTCTTAAAATACCCCAAATAAATACTTGTAAAGAATAAAATAATTCGACTTAAATATTTATACTCAACATTAAAAGGTAAAAATTTTCTAAGTAAAAAAGGTTGAATTGCCTATTTCATGTTTCATTCTATTAGTTTGAGGTGGTATCTTCTGAACTTAGTGCATTTTTTGGTGAGTTGGGACTTGTGAAGCTGTTCTTATTTTTTATCACGTTGGAAAATGTGATATCTGTTGGAAGGCGAGAAAACAGGATTTTCTTATTCAACCCCGTTTTATCCTCAAGCTAGTTAACTACTACCTCTTGACGCTTTATTGTATTCTGCAACTTTAACATCAACTCCATCTCCCTCTAAGCCAGGTCTGCTATTTTCTTCTTCTTTTCTATTATATGCTAATGAGTGTCTACCTATTTAAAAATAAGGAGAATTTATTCAATTTCTTGATGTAGTCCTCAGTTCTCTCAAGCTCCTGAATGAGCCTGATATCTTTCCTCATTTGTCTGCCGTAGATATTCTCAGATTTAATTCCAAAGGACTGTTCTTGCTTCTAATGTTGGTATTTGTCTATCTCCAGATTAAAACAATCATCATTTATATTCGGATTGGCTTAGTTTGCTAGTGTATGTATCTTCCTATCCAACTCCTCTTTGCCATTCCTCTTTTCTTGCATCCTCTGGTGATATAATTCCTACATCCTTCTCTCCCTCTCAGTCTTCTCTTTCAGAATCTTCTGTCTGTACTCTTCCTCAGCTCTTTCCCTTATGGTTCTGTCTTCCTCAAGTATTTTTTTGTGCTGATTCTTAGCATCTTGTATTTACTGGTACCTTTGAGTTCGCTCTATGGTTTCTTAGATCTTCTTTTGGGCTCTCATCTATTCATCTTCTAGCTTCTTGATTCTATTCTGCATGAGAGACAGATGGAGTTGTGTTTCTCTCTCTTTCCTGAGGGTCTCAAACATGTCGATTCCTTTCTTCTTCTGAGAAGGAGTTTGGTTCATAGGTGAACCATGCAAAGGAGAGTAGTCAGCGTAAATAAATATTATGGCCTATTTAAATATGGGCATCACGGTTGAGTGAGGCTGGAGCTCTGAAATTTTTGTTCAACTTAGGAAGCTTACTTTCCCTTTGACTCTAGTTTACTTTAAATGGAACTTCTATAATACCACCACCACCAACTATCTATTTCCTATCAGAGTTTACAAAGAGTAATAGAATTTTTAAGTTAAGGTCTTAGTTAATAGTCTTGAAGATATTCTTGTAGTTACTGAGAGAATTGCCTGCTGAGACATCCATTGATGTTGAAACTTACTTTGGTTTTTTAGGAACTTTTTTAAACTACTCTGCATTTAAAATATGATAAATATAAATATCTGCCTCGATGTGGTTTTAGCCTTGAGCTTGATCCATGGAGAGCATCTGATCCTAGTCTGCCCCGTATTCTTCATCAGAATTCTCACCCATTCCAATGTCATTACGATTCATAACTTACTGGATCTTATTCTTTGAGTATTTTGAAAGCTCAGTCTGTCCACTTTTCAAATCAAAGTTCTTCTGCTTCTTAACTTTAAAGTAAATAATTAGCATAATATGACTTAGTTCTGAGGAGCGTAGGATTGAAAAGCATAATCAACTGACATATTGTAGTTCCTTTTATTTGCTTTTCTCTTTCTCATTCTTTGCCCATGCTATTTAAGTGCCAATATTACACTTTTTATTTTAAAAGCTATTGCTGTTAAAAGTTTTGGTTATTAGCCAGGTCTGAAGGACTGTTGTCCTAATTAGTAACTGCGTCTGCGATCGAAGAAAGCTTAGAAGTATTCAGAACTTGATGCTAACATTTTTAAATATTAAAATAGCTTAATATTTTATTGATAGATGCTTGGAGGGAAATTGAGGTGAAACGCCGGTGGTTTTGAGAGTAATAAGTTAGCTGCCGTTATGTGAATCCGTATCGTGGGTGCTCATTAAAATGGGACAATTAATATTTTATAAATTAATTAAAAGGCTAAGGCTTTTTAACTCTTAGAAAATTAATTCACATTATCTATATTCCAAACATAGAGAGAGAGAAATGATACCACCATCTACTCTGTTTCATATTCTGATACTTTATAATTATAGATTACTATAGATGAACTCATAGCACTCTAGTCTCAGACTTAAGTGTGGATATGGTGCTCATAATTTCAGTTATCTCAGTGTAGTGCACCTGATAGGAATAAAATTCTTCTTGGCTAGCTGCTTCCTGCTCCTCTAATTAATCTCTTATAAAGTAGTATATTTTAACTAAATTTTGAGGGGAGTTACTTTTGGAGCGGGATAGAGTAAAAAAGCTAGATGTAGCGAAGTGGGGATTAGAGCTCGCTAACTCTTACGTTGCACTCAGTCTCCATGAAGTTCAAAATCATTTGAGCAAACTCATCCATCTCGTTGCAAACTATCTCCTCAAAGAACCAATCCAAGGCGTTTGCTTCCTCTCGCTTAGCTTTAACGACTGAGGGAGTCTTGCTCATCCTTTGAAATGGCTGATGCTGCAGTTTCTAAGAGTAGTCTTGTTGCCGCTACTTTACTTAGTTCTTTCTCTCTTGAAATTTTTACTTCATTTTGTCCAAGCTAAATCTCTTAAATCGTAGAGCCAAAGTCAAAACTAATGATGAAGCGGCTAAGTGCCTTGGAAATAAATTAATCAAGGATCAAAGCGGTAATGATCCAGATCAATCAAACACAAATCCAAAGCTTGAACTATTTATCTATTTAAAAAATGCTAAATTGATAACGCATTGTTGAATTAATTCAATTTATCTGAAATTTTGAAAGTAGTGGTTAGGTTCTTAGCTCTTGAACTGAGGAACATCAAATTTTTCTTCCTCCTAAAGTTTCCTAAGTCTATCTTGAATGCTCTTTGGACTTGAAATATTTTCTCTTACTTCACAGTTTTCAATTTAAAAGTTCCTACTATTTCTATTCTGCTTACTTTTTACAACGCTTGCTTTTGCCGATCGTTATATAGCTTTAGTTTTATGTGAGCTTTTCTTTGAACTTGCCTTAGACTTTCCTGCACTGCTGCTTTACTTCATGCTTTGGCAGCTTCTATTAAATCTTTTGGAATTCGTTATGTCCTTGAGGATGAGATCCATTTCAGGGCTTGCATAATACTGAGTCTCTTTCTTCAGAAGAAAGAAGGTATCCTCATTTGCTTTTGCAAATCGCTCCCAGATATGCATGTAGTAGTTTGCCCAGTAGCTGAGAGTTACTGGATTCATCATCCAATTCAGCTTTAGAAGAATGTCACTCTCGAGTTCTAGTATTTCTTCTAGAGTGCAGTTATCATTAAAAATTTCACTATACTTTACTTGTAAAGAAGAATTATTCATCTGTAACTGATTGAAACTCCTTATGCTTAGGGTAATAAATCTCTTCAATTTTTGAGGCTATCAAAAGACAAGTTATACCAAGTTTTTGAAAGCTATCGAGCTCATAGTTTTTCATGCTCTGCAGATATCTGTCAGCAAAGTTTACTGCAAGTTAGAAGGTCTGTCTCTTCAGCTAGAACTTGTCACTCACTTCCATCAACCAGTCATTTAAAATAATTTGAGGATTATATTAAGCTTTAGTCTATCAAAATCTGCCTATTCTTAGCTGAAATTTAAAATAGAAGTATAAATTTCAGGATTCATAGATGTCAACTTTTTGCCATCCACCTTGTAATGAGTTTGCCTTTCAACTAAGTACAACAAATTTTATTTTATTAAGTATTCTATTGTTTCCTCTCCAAAACTACTCTCCTCAAAGACTGCATACTTCTCGACACTGCTTGTTTCCATTTTGACTTGCACTTTACAAGTATCGATGGTTTCAGTTTTAACCAGCAATTTATTTGTTGGCAAAGGTGTGGGTGGAATGCCATCTAAAGACCTGCTATCATCGTCATCTATGAAAATTTAATAAAAACTCAAATACAATTTAATCTCCATCCTCCTCCTCTTCATCATCCTCTTCTACAAATCCTAAGGGAGCATTACAGCTTGAATCTTGATACTTTTCAGTCAATGTCCTTTCATTGGAATCTGCCATTTCCTCACAATCCACTTAATCAATACTTATATGAATGTCTGAGTCCTAGGATCCTATCATTTTATTTCCAGTAAGCTAAGAAATGGTCAGTAATTTACCAAAACATATTAATGAAATATTTTGTTGCGCTCTTGTAATCTAACTATTTGTAAGAATAGGCGCTGTTATTGCTTTTGAATTAAAATTCCTGATTTGGTGAATCCATGTCCTTCAGTTTCAAATGACTTATTTTTTGGCTTTATTAGCGAAGGTCTTTTTATTTAAGAAGCTGTTCTATTGATAAAAAAGAATCTTAAAAAGCAATGATGAAGAGTCAAACTTCTTTGGTTGGTTATTTAAGTTTAGAGAATTCATGCTTTAATAGTGATAGGCGCTAAGCGATTTTTAATCTACCTCCTTTTTTTGAGCTTTGGCCTCCAATGGCAGACAAAACTATTCACCTAGTTAAATTTTAAAAAGAAGTTCGAAGGAAAAGTTTTATGGCTTGATGGGAGATTCTCTCTCGCTAAGCACCGGAGAAATCAGCTTATTTTACCTTCTCTTGTTGTTAGATCTCTTATTAGTTATACTTAACATCAAATGATAATTCAAATATGCTTTTTGTGAATTAGTTTTGTGGATGGGTTTGGATTTAGTAAAAGGCAGGAGAAATTAGGATTTTTCTTTTTGGGACTTTTGGTCTGTGACTGACATCTCAGGAAGATAAGAGCGCTTTCCTCCAAGCCGAGTCACTCTGTTCATGAATTAGCTGCCAATCATGCTTCTCTGACTGTTTACAGTCTGCGCTTTGTCTAAATGGATTATAATTACTCTATATCCTATTTACTCTTGAAATTGCTGACGCTTTCATTATCAAAATGGGAATAATAATTATTATGAGAGGTCTCAGTGATGGAGGAGAGTCTGGATTGGGAGCGCAGAGTCATTTTGTGGCTGAGTGAGTTTGAATTATTCATTCGTTTGATTTTAAATTATACAAAAATATTACAAAATAGGGAATTAATAGACTTAGAAAGAGCTTATTTTCATTATTTCCATATTATATGCTAAAAATGTGAAAAAAGAGAGTGTCTTATTTGTAGAAAACAGAAGGAGATTAATTTTATTAACAGAGATAATGGAAACGAACAGATTGAAGTTTTCAAAATATTGTGTTAGTCTTTTTTTATTGCCATATGTTGGAAATAGCACACAACCGGCTGCAGAATAGAAAGTAGATTCATTACCATGCCCCTCTGAGGATGTGAGGGACACCTCCTTCTTTTGAAGATGAACACGAAGACTCTGAGAAAATGGATTTAATAAGGGAGCTAGTGGAGTCAGTGAGATTAAAGCAAGACTTGAATAAGACTCTCGGAACCAGAATAGCAAATGTGAAACAGAGACCAAATATTCAACAGAAGTTTGATAAATAACCCAAGTTCTCAGCTTCATAAGCTAAAAGTGCGAGATCTAGTATCCCTTAAGAGAAATCAGAATCTTATGTGCCATAGAAGGAAAAGAATTCCTTATTTTAAATATAAAATATTGCTTTTTCAAATTCATCTAGGCCAAGATTATTGAAGTAGAATGAGCCCTAGATAGTTTCTCAAAACATAAAGCGAAATAAGACTCATTATCACAAGAGACTCTAACAGTAAGTTATAGTCATAAAAGTTCGCAAAATTTCTAACATCAAAACCTTAAAATTATATTTTAGATACGAAGAATTTGTGGAACAAAGAGATGCTTAAGAATTGTTAGCTAAAGAAAAGATGAAAGAGGAGGTACTTCTAATTCAGCAGGTAAGTATTTTCTTTAAGATTATACAACAAATTAGGAGCGAGAAGAAAAGGAGAAAGAAATTGAAGAGATGGAGCAATTACTTGAGAGACAAGCTGAGATTCAAAGAAATGCTTGGTTCCACAAGTACTCCAGATCTAATCTGTCTCACAGAAAGGCAAAGATTTTAAATATACATTAGGAAAATCAAAAAAATGGTCAAACGATCTTATATAATCTACTTTATATTTGACTTGTGGAGATTAAGCCGCATCATGATATAGCTTAGATTATAAAAGAAACTAAGGATCTTCCTCTAGACCCTCTCTTGGTGCAAAATTTCTCAGAATAAGGAAAGAGTACAAATATAATTTAAGAGAGAAGGTAATCACAATTAAAATCCTTGTGCTAGGATAGTAGATCGGAATCTCAAAGATAGAGCGTTGCAAATTTGTCCCAGTCAGGAATCGCGAGGGAGAAGAGCACTCTGAGTTTTGTAAACTATCAATAGCTCGGTCCGATACGAGAGATTCCTGTAAAGCGAGGACAAACTGACACTATCTTTTCAGATATCAGAGTTAATGATGGCAGTAAAACCTAGCGAGCTCTTATTGCTAATCGAAAAGATTCTACTTAATTGCAATCTCACTAGAACTTTAATTTCTTGAATTACTTCGATAACAGTAATCCACAATCATCAAGACCCACCACTACTGCCTCAGTGATAAGTTCAATACTTCAAAAGAGACCCTCTTCTACTTTAATTAACTAGTCCAAACTTGCGAGAGATATGTAGATTCAACCTTTCAACCTGACTTAGACTTAGTTCTACCCTAAATCTTTAAGGTTTTATTTACTAAACAAAGCAGGAATGATACGAGCTTAATTAATGATGGAAGTAATGTTGGTTTTTAAATTCAACAGCTTGAAGGAACATAAAATGGGTAAAGAGAGTAAATTAAGCAATTGGGTTCAATTTTGAATTAAACTCAGTCTATCCACCAATAGAACGAAGTGGCGTCTAGCATCTAATTAGGAAGCAAGTCTCACAGGAGTATTTAAAAGTTCAACCTTGAGCTGAAACCTAAAGGATGTGAGGTTGAAACATCTTAGCTTGATAAAAGTGAAATTATGTAGAAGAAGTCAACCGCACATTTTTAGGAGCTCATTAAAGAGAGGAAAAAGTTCTTCCTTCCAAGAGAGGTCTCTACTACTATCTACTCAGATAAACAAAAATTCTTATTAAAATAACAATTTTTTTGGGTGCATTTATTCTTGTCTTAGAAATCTTTAGAAAATATCGAGGTTGTGAAAAGTTTCAGACAAAATTACACCCAATAAAAACTAAGCTCAAACAATCTGCAGCAAGAATAAATTCCAACTAAGTTCATACTAATCCTTAATTTTCATAATCTTTTTTAAAAAGTCCAAATTAAATGATAAGTTCGTTAAAATTCTCCCTCCAGGCTTTAAAAAATCTCATATTGTTAGAGCTTTTACAAATTTAGATTTAGAAGATAAATAAAAAAGTAAAGTAAAGTAAAATTTAGGGAATATAAATAATAATCATTTTTCAAAACCAGCCCTTATTTTACTGATTAAGAAAGCGTATTACTATTCTATGTAAGTTGTCGTTTATATTAAGGTTTGTAGGTATACTTTACACTCAGTGGGCAAGCACTCTCATATAAATTTACCTACAGTAGCTGGGATCTTTCTCTATTCCGGTTCTGCTTCCAGCTTTAGAAGATAAATAAAAATGAGTATAAATATAATTTCTATATTTTTTATTTGATATTACATGCTCTAAGGTTTTAATTCTACAAAAAAATTAATAGAAAACTAAGATGAAAAGAAATTAAAAAACCAAACTCTAATTTGATTGCTATAATTTTGATTTAATTTGAGTTCTTTATGCTGTAGAAAGCAAACATACTCAGTGGCTTAAATCTACTTAGAACCACCCAACACCACATATATAGAATCTTAAGCTGTTTTTCCAAAGCTTGACTTCGTTAATTATTTTTCCTGATAGTTTATCTTATATACTATTTTAACCATCTAAGCTTTAAACTTCAACTTCAAACAGAGGACCTTCTATAATTTTAGATATTGCCTTTCCTATTATCTGCTCTGAAACTTCTATAATTTGATTTTATAAGTGTATGTAGTATCTCTTAATATCTACAGCGTTATAAAATTACATTCAAATTAATCATAAATTGTAAAAATAATTTGCAATTTTTCTTAAATAAAGGTTATAGCTGTAGCTTAATGAATTGATTTTATTTGTTTGAAAAGCTGTAAAATAAGTAACATCTTGAATTGAATTTTGAAGTGGTATTTGATTTATATTGTATCTCCATTCTCTTTTCTCAATTTTAACTCAGTAAATTATTGTATTTAAAATACAATTCTATTTCAACTGTTTTTCATTTTTTAAAAAAAAGTAACATATGACTTTATTGACAGTCATTATAACTCATTTAGCATTTTTTATATTAGTTAGTTCATCATATATAAATCTATATAACTTAAAGTAAAAGTAATGATATCATTTTTAAAGGTTGATAATTTGCTTAAAAGCATAGAAATTAAACTATCATTTTTATAGAAAATTAAACCTTTTATATAACTTTTATACTCTTGCTTTCATAAAAATATACAAGCTATAAGATTAGGGTATAGGAATCTTCTATTGAAGAAAAAATAAATAAATAAAAAGATTTATAGACAAAAATTAGGGAGCTTCCTTCTTTAAATTTATTTTTTTTCTCACAGCAATTTAACTTTCTAATTGTTAGTAATGCACTATAATTTGTCCTTAATAATTTATGGGTATTGAATAGAATAAAAAGCTTATCTCTTGCATTTACTGACTGCAAAAATATGAGTTAAATTTTCAATAGTGCGTTCTCCCAATAAAATATCACTTTCAGGTTCTAAAATTAAAGGACTCAAATTTAATAAAACATTCAGTATAAGATCAAATAATTTTTTAGATGATAAATCTGAGATAGAACAAGAATAATTATATCAAGAATAAATTCTTTTAATTTTCAATTTTAAGATATTCTAAACTTTTAAATAAATTAAAATAATCTAAAATATTTTATAAAACATAGAAATTAAATATTAAGGAGGCAGTCTTTGAATTTCCAATTTTTTAAGGTCAAGTTAAAGCCACATTAATTGATAATTATAGTAGGTTTTGCATTATAAAGATTGAGGTTGAATCGTATAAAATTTTCTTTCGACACAGTTTTTCAAAAAGAAAAATAGCTTCATTTCTTTTCTGATAAAAATGCTGGCAATTAACAAATAATTTTTAAATAAAAATAGAGATGAAATCTATTCCATATTTTATAGTTTATGCTTTGAAAATAATTTTTTAAAACAAACAATTAATTATTGTTTATTAAATTTTGAATGGTTAGTCTTTATTGATTTTCTGGCTTGTCTTGATCTATTTATAGTCTGAGAGAATGCTTGGTGATTAAGAAGTTCTACTACTCAAGCAACTCAGTAATATTAATCCTACGAGTTACCATTCTTAGAGGCTGCAATTACTCAGAAATAAACTTAAAAAATAGATTAGCATTATAAAATGCTAAATTCTGTTGATATTGGTTTATTAAGGTAAAGAGTAATATCCTATCTTTCCATACGAGCTTCTGTCATATCTTCAAACTTTTTTTCTTCAGTCAAAATATAATCATAAAATAGTCATAGGTTAGTTAATAGAGAAAAAAATTAGAATAAAACAAATAAAGGAGTTTCAAAGCTGCAGTTTATATTTTAAAAGTATTTTTTTAGATAAGAAAATTTCAGTTTTCTCTTTTCAAAAAAATTATAAACAGTATATTTAAATTAATTAGAATTTTTTAAAAAGACTTTTGTAATGTGTTATGTATTTGAGAACTTTTAATGAAGATGATTAAACTGAGTTCATAAATTAAAATAATTTTAATTTATGAAATTATTTTTAATAAAATCAATATTTTCAAAAGAAATTCTTTTATTTTTAATTATCATAATTTTCTTATTGTGACTAATCTAATTCCTCAGTTTCAAAGTTATATGCAATATATGGTGGACTATTGGTGTCAAAAGCAAAGAAGTCTTTTATCCTTGGTATAATACTAGTGTATGCTCTTTTATTCAGCTGCTAGCACTGCAAGTATGTTTCATTAGGGAAGAATGAAAATATCTTCATAAAAATTAATAATTAATTTTAATGAGCTTAAGAATCTTAATTTATTTTACAAGAAAGTTTAAATTATTATTTTTTTAAATATCTATATTAGCCATTATAATTTAGTTTATTGCTTATTATATAAGCATACCTATTCATCTCTCCCTCTCTTAATGGAAAAAATTGCTATTTTTATTAGAAAGAATTATTTTTCGATACTCTTATTTAAATTTAATTATGTTTAAATTTATACAAGATTATCAATTTTTTAGTTTGTTTGAATGAAAATATTTCAGCTAAAACTGAATTCACTTTAGCTAGTTAAGTGTTTTTCATTTCTGAGATTTTATAAATTTTTATTGTCTTTTATATATCTTATTTCCTCTTAAAGTTCTCTAGATTTGTAAGAATTGAAATATTACAATTATCTTTAGAATTAATTAATCTAAATTTATTTTGACTATGCCTTTCAAGACAGAGAGAACCTACTTCTATCTACAAATATTACTCTTGGAGACTTGAGGTACCACATAAATAAGCGGAGGAGGTTTTCAGAAGAGCAGACTAAATTCTTTGTGTGCTGCTTACTGTCAGCATTCGAATACATCCACAAAAAGAACATTATCCACAGAGATATTAAGCCAGAGAATATAGTCATTGACAACAACGGTTATCTCAGAGTTACTGATTTCGGCATCGCCAGATATCTCAAGAAGGAAAATGCAAGAGAGACAAGCGGAACTCCAAGTTATATGGCTCCTGAGGTTCAAAAGTAATTTTAAAAATATTTTTCTGATTTGTTCTGTGCAAATAGAATCACACGTTCGCAGTGGACTATTACGCACTTGGGGTGATTGCTTACGAGTGCATGATGGGAAGAAGACCTTACTCTGGAAAGTCCAGACAGGAAATCAGAGAACAGATACTTCAGAAACAAGTACAGATTAAGGAATCTGAGTTACCCAAGGACTGGACTTGGGAAGCTGCCGAATTCATCAATCAGCTAAACAAAATAAGATCATCAACTTCATCAGTTTACTGCTAATCGAAAAGCCTAAAATACAGTCGCTCTTAAATAAATCAAAAGGAAGATGTCTTCTAATTTTGGCATCGAAAATATAGACAAGTCAATTATGGAAATATAAGAAGAGTAAACAAAGTTTATACAAGCAAAGGCAGGAGCTGCAGGGTCTTGATTTAATAATTATAATAAGTATAAAAAAAGTAGTGATGCTCAGATTGTAAAAATAATTATTAAGATGATGTGTCTATATTCATTGAAAAGTTTATTCACATTTCTCCAAAATGTTAATATCTGCTCATTTATATTATATCTATGTATCTCTAATATACATGGGCTACTCTCTTGATCTTAAATATGGAGAGGGTTATGATAAATATTACTGATTACTGACTAATGGTGATAGGATAATGATTGCTCTAGTGATTGATTGATATTTTGGAGTAGTATTGGATTAATAGAGTATAATTTATTTTAAAATGGGAAATTGTTAGTTCAAGACCGACAACACTAATGAACAGCAAAAGCAAATCATTATCTAAAAGAACCACTTTACTTTCCTGTACTGCATTGGGAAAGGCGGCTTCGGTAAAGTCTGGAAGGTACTCATGAAAAAGAATAACCAGTACTATGCCATGAAAGAAATGGCCAAGGCTAGAATTATTGCTTGACTGAAAAGTATGGAAAACCATGTTTGAATGAGTTGAATTTGCAATTGTATCAGGTTTAAGCAATATATCAAAAAGGAGTGTAGATTCAGTGTTGAATGAGCGTATAATCCTGTCTGAGTTGAAGAATGCTTTTATTGTGAACATGTACTATGCCTTATAAAAATTATAAGAAGGAACCTGTATCTCTGCATGGACTTATTGACTGGGGGAGACTTGAGATACATAATCTTTGAAATCTTAAAAATATGTAGAGTTCTTCATTTCCAAAGTAAGTTAAATCTGTAATAAATTCATAAATCAGCTAATATAGAGGAAGTAATATAAGCGACTAGGTTACTATGGAATAAATGAGGTAAAGAGAATGCCTTGGTTAAAAGGTTTTAATTGGGCGGAACTTCACTCTACTGAAATGCCTTCTCCTTTCATCCCTCCTAATGAGGATAATTTCAGCCAGAAAGTGGTGAGTGAAGCATTTAGAGATGAGAACGATGAAAAGTTCAAAGAAAGTTTACTGAGAAATATAAATTAAATTATTTATCAGTCGCTCTTCGATGGCTATTACTACGATTACCAAAAAATAGACAAAGAGAACGAAATCCTCACCAAAGAACGCATCGAAAATAATATATTCATCTTAATATTCCAAAACTATGCCAATTTAATTAAAATGAGTATTGACTATTTTAAATTTTAAAATATGTCTAGAGAAATATAAATAGATTACGAAGAAAAAATGATATATATATTCTCTTATAGAGTTACTCTCATTTGACACAGTATTGAAATATCGAATTACTATTCACTTTTAGCTTCTATCCTAAGTTTTGGATCGATCATTGATGTTATTGCTGCTATTGAACTTAATCATATCTTTCCTGATTGGCTGTTTCTTTTACTTTTTCTTCTTTTTGCCTTTATTTTTATAAACTGGTTCAAGTCTGCTCATACTATTTTGAGTTTCATTTACCCCGTCCCTCCTGAATCTACTCAAGAAAGTGTTATTTTTAATTGCACTGTTTGTCTAGGACTGGAGACCACTGTTATTTTAAATAACCAAACGAGCATTTGGGCTCAGGTTAGCAGCGGAATTTAAATTGAAAATGTGGAACAAAAAATAGAATTTCTATTGTTAGCAGTTGCACTCGGCTAACGAGAAAGATTGGTCGCATTGATAAGAAATTTTAACTAAATTTATCTTAAGTTATTTTAAATAAGTTTTAAGAAAATGATTTTACTACTAATTTAATATGACAATTATTGAGTTAATCTCAAACAACCACAAAAAAGTAGTTTAAAATCTTTGAAGAGAAATTAAGCAAGATATATATAATTTGAAAATTTCAAAAATTTATTTACTGTCATAATAAATGTATAGTTTTATGAATTAAATAATTCAATAATAAGCCTGGACTTACTTACAGACCGATCATTCTACCTTATCTTACTCTCTTCTTCATCAGAATTGTAGTCTGTCATTTAAGCATCGAACTTCACCAGATTTTCAAGCTTATTCTCCTCACAAAAGTCTTTAATAAGCTGAGGGACTATGGTTTAAATTATCCTTTCCGAAAAATTCAATATGAACTCATTAATAATTAGAATTTCAAGAAGATGGAGATGAAGATGGAGCTGGCTCGGACTCTCAGAGGGAGTAAATGGGTATTAAAAAAGAGTGGTCGCAGCAGAAGCCGCCCCTAATACAGCGACTTCAGTGCTACTCGAGCATTCAAAGACAGATCGAACCTAGTTGAGGATGACTAAATACTGACATATCGACTTTGGGCCCCTGGTCAGTGGTCAATACGTCTAGAGAGTACCAGTGATCAATTCGAGTAAGACCGTATGAGATCCCATTATTTATGAGGGGGCAGGAAGGGATATTAAATAGTTAATAATATAAATCACTATAATTCCTAACCTCTAATCTTCTCTGGAAGTCCTATTTAATAATGCTTGAGTTGTTTAATTAAGCCTGATCTCTAGGTGGAACTTGCTTATTCTTTTTTATACTCAATAATTCTATTCAAAATGAACTCTTAGGCCTTTCTGTCACTTGTCTCTTAAAAATTAAAAAAATACATCTTTTACAAAAGCTTTTGCAAGCCTATGATAGTATTCAATCACAGGGAGAGACACCTACATCTACTGGGCTAAGGAAAAAGCAGTTGAATTTGCCTCCTTCTTTATCTTCAAAGAGCAGTCATAAAGTTTTATTTGAATGTAAAGTGGAAGTGCTCTAATGCTTATTCTTATTCGACGCACATTATAAAAATAACATTCTCTTTTTAAGAACCTTGACTCAGGACAGAGTGTTCATTCTAACTTTCTCTGAATAGATGAGTAGTCTGGTAAACCTTCCTTCCCTCCTTTCTGGATAATAAACTAATTTTAATAGGATTTTTTGTCTTTCCACTCTTTGAACTCCAATCTTTTTTCTCTGAGATGGGAAGTGCTTTCATCTTATATTTCTTATTTAAGCATTCGCTCCACGACTTTGCTTTCTGGAGCCTTGTAAACAAGCTCTCTGCTGTTGAGGACTTATACTAGATTATTTTTGTTAACATCTGGATCATAGAGGGTATTCACAATATTTTCAGCCAAAGTTCTAAGTTAGGCAAGACTTAACTTCACTGACTGGAAAATAGGAAGCTATTAACCATTCAATTCCCTCTCTATGATTTTCTGAATAAGCTGCATATGCTCTTGTAGCTATACTCTTATAGATCTATTCACTGATATAAAAAACTTAGCTTTGTTTAAGACTTTTCTTTCGATCTATGACATCTGAGAACATCAAATGTGACAATATTCAACTCATATTTATCTATAGAATATCTTTGATAGTCGTTAACTATTTGCATATTGCTAATATTGATTCATTAATTTACAAATTACATAGCTCCTACTTCCAAAAATATTATCAAATACTTCTTTTCTGGGCTTTAGAAAAACTTTAACCTCGAGTATATCTAGCTTGTATCCCAAATCAGTCACTTTTGCTGCATCATCTATTGATACATCTTTAAAATTAATGCCTGTCAAATTGAAAATTTCTTTCTCGAAAATAAGTTGGTGCATCCTTTTCTAAAAGCATAAATTTTCACTCTCAATACGAAGAAAAAATTAATAAGTCTTAACCTATGTTCATCCTCGTATTTATTGGAGATATTTAGAGAACAGAACATCTTTTTCCAAAAGTCCTGAGACTATCTTCTGACATGAAACATATTTTCTTGCTTCATTTTAATTAGGGACTCATGCTCCTCTTTAGATTAAACGCTTTCCTCGAGACTTTACTTATCTACACTTGAATCTGATTACAAATTAAAATTACGAAGCATTTAAGTTGGTTTTCTTCTATTTTTCTAACTCCCTCTTTTTTTAGTCCTGTCGTTCAATTAAAGTGTTTAGGTAAGACTTTGCACCAAACATTTTATTTTGATAGTAGTCAAATTACTTCTTTTCTACTTCATCTAACTCATTATAACATAAATCCCGTGTTTCAAATAGATTCCCATCTCTGCTTATTCTAGAAATGTTATCTAGACGCTGATTTCTTCCCTTTACTGTATCCTGCATACCTATTTAACTCTTCTCTAAGACTTCTACTGGAGCTCTATTTAAAATGTTAGTTTCTTCTTGAAATCTTCTTGTCGAAGGTATTATTGAGGAGTCTGAAAAATTCCTTCTTTTATAGTCGGTATTCAAAATATTTTCATCTTTCTCTCCCTCATCAATATCTTACACTATAAAAATATGACTATAATTTTGATCAATACTTCGACCTTCATTTTTATCTGGAGTGTTCTTTTTCGTTTGAGGCTCGGAGTCTTGCCCTAAAAATTTGCTAACTTTCTTGATCATATGATCCTCAGTGATATCCTTCCCTTTGAAAGTCTTAGTCATTCTATCTAAAATTTGCAAGTTTTTCTCTGTGAGCTCCCAAATCTTCTTCTTCTTTTTGCCACTGGGTCTAAGAGGGGACTTAGTAGTGGATCTTTTAGCAATTATGGAGGCTTCTTAACTCTTCTTTTTCCTTGGGTCATCTTTTATAATCAGTCTTCTTCCTAAGTGCCCAAAATTTAATAAGGTGTTCGAAATATGAAAGAGTATTTTAAATTTGACTTAGACTTTTCAATATGCTCGATGTCTGAAATTTTGGATTTGTTTTGAGATTAGAGTGAAGTTTTCTTGAAGAGGATTTGAATTTTTTGGAGGTCTCTGTATGTCAACCTTACTATGAAAGTTTTTTGCGTTAGTCTGAAATAGATAGTGAGGTACCAGATTTTCTCAAATTGGTGGTAAGATACAGATAAGCTCATAGGGATCTCTTTCTTTAGGAAAGTGTGCTGAGAGAATATTGGTTGCAAAGAATTAGAACTTAGATAATAAAAACTATAATCATGTATGATTTAGTATCTTACTATCATTAAAGGGCTTGTAATTCAAATTAGTAAAATTAAAAGAACAAAATATGAAGCCAAAATATTTTAAAATCTTCGAACTGACTCAAGTTTTTTAATTTAAAACAGAATGATGACAAGAATATAAATAAAAAGTGAGTGAAAAACATTAAATTTTAAAATACTTAGATTTAAATTCTGTACAGTCTTACTACTTCACTATTTTTTAAAAAAAAAATTATCAAATTTTATTTAAAATATGGTTAGATTTGTTAAAAAGCAAGCAGCTGAAATCTATTTTTGATGAAAGTTAACATTAAAAATTATTTGAATCTAATTTGTTTAGTTTAACATTCTTATTCTGCTTTATTAAAAATTCATGGCCCTAAACGAGTTCTATATGCGCTACAGGGATTTTAAAGCTCCTATTAGTTTAGTAATATTCTTCTATCAATTGCTTTAAGGTTATCATTATTCATTATTAAAGTGAGATGTTTGCCTGTAAATTTGGTCATAATTTTGATGTTTTGGCTGAAAATAAATATAAAGAAAAGCAGAGTAGAAACTTTACACATATTCAGCTTGTTTATTACTTAGTTTTATAGAAGTTCATCTCTTTACTTTAGTATAGCTGAGAATTAAATTAGATATTAAATTAAAATGGATTAAAATCGTGATTGTTGAAGTGTGTCAGATTTAATTAATAATTCTACCATTCGATTAAGCATGAAATTATAAGAACTTTTTATCCTTGCAACTTTTATGTAGAAGCGCTCTGTACAGAGTTATAAGCGTCTCAAGTTTTAATGAAGAGGATTATGAAGATTGCGTGAGTCATATTTCACTGTTGAGAGGTGATGCTAAGAACATTAAAGAAGAAACTCATATTGTTTTTTGATTGGCTATTCAACAAGATGCAGATCAGGGGGGGTTTATCAATAATTTCAACTACCACAAAGTTGCAACTCTATTTAATATTTTAACCAATCTCAGATTTTGATTTAATTTTAAACTTTTATTAAAAGAACTAAAAGATTTATTTTTAATAACCTATTAAAATTAAGTATCCACCAAAAAACAGTATTCCTTCCTATCCAAAAAATAATCCCAAAAAACAAGCTTAAGGTCAAGAGTCGACAGACTTATTTCAAAACTGAGCAAAGATTATTTTAACAAAGTTTGGATTTTATGGGTGTCAAAGTCGAAATCATAACTACAAAATAGGTATATAGATCGCAAGTCTTCGTTGCATAATAACCTAAAAGTGTTAACGATTTAATCTTACAAAACTAAGTCAAAAATAGAATTATAGAAATGGGTCTAGAGCTTTATCTAATACTGATTTGATGAAAGTTTGAGGATGCTATTTATATTTCGAATTATTAATTCTTCATCCTTTCTCTTTTTATTTGAATAATTTTAATCTATAGCTTCTACTTTTTCTTTTTCCTTATACTTAAATTGGGTTTTTAAGAACTCATATATTTTGGCTACAATCAACCTATTTTAGCTCACTGATATTCTAATAACTTCAGTACCTTTAAGCTTAGTAGAATTCATAGACTCTATTTTAGCTTCTAAAAAGTATTTTATTTTATTCTCATTACTTTTGAGAGAGAGTTAAATTTTTCGTGACGACTCTTTTAAATAAAGTACGATAAGACTCGATTCTCTTCTAATATATCTGTCTAAGTGGATAGGATCTGAAAGCTGCTAATTTTAAAGATAAGAGTTTTATTGTTTAAAGGTCTGTGAGTGTTTTTATAAACTCTTAAGGGTAGAAAACTGAAAATTTAGTAGCTTTAAAGTTATTGAAAGCTAAGTAGGCAATCTAATTCCACCTCTCTTAAATATGCTGTTTTATGCTGGTTATTTTTATCTCACTCTATTTTGCTCCTTTAATGACTTAGTTTTCTTGAATGGTGGAAAACTATCTTCTAAATATTCTTTCAAGCTTCATGCTTATCTGTTTGTGAAGTTAGAAAATGCTCAAGTTATCACTGCTAATTTTATTTGGCAAATCTTTTGTCTAAGATTTCATCATCATTTTTTGAATGAGAGCAATTATAAGTTCCTAAATACGATTTATCCTCTTGGTGAGTTTTTAGTAATCTTTAGTTTCTGTATTTCTAGGAAGAATATTGAAGTACCTTAACATCCGAAGAATGCAATCTTAAAGAGTTGAATAATTTGAGCCTTGCTTAATTTTTTAAGATTGCTTTGATAGATCACGAATTGTGTACGAAACTTCCAAATTTTTTTTCAAAAACTTAATTAAAGAATGAAATTTCTCGTTGTAGAGATAACTAACTCGATATGCAAGCATCTTTGAGACTCCAGCTGTAGCAAGTAATTGAAAGCCAAGTATTCTCTATCGAAATGGAAATCATAATTCAAACCTTCTCTGTTGAAATTAAGAAGCTTGTTTATCTGGTCATCTAATTTTATTCTATCCTCTTATCTCCTCTTTTGAAGAGAGGTTTTATCTTTCTACCCTGTAAAGGAGTCAAAGGATGACTTTCTTATTTTATCTATAAAAACCTCATTGATAAATTTCAAGAAAGAATTTAAGTTTACTACTATAATTTATGATGTCCAAGATCTCTCTGACTTTAATTTTTAGTTCAGTGTTATCCTAACCCTCACTCCTATCCTAAATTTCCTAGATGGTGAGTTGTCTGAAAGAGTCTGAATCTTTCATAATTTCTTTTTACGTTTGCGGAAGAGAAATGTAGCCTGAAAACTCTCCTTCCTCTTCAGGGACCTGCTCAGCGAAAGTCATTATGTATGATTATCATTAATAAAAAAATAATCTTCCTATTTTATGAGTTAGACTCTCTTGGAATACTATTCAGATTAAAAATAATTTAAGATTTAGTTGGTTGATCTCCTCTACTATATTTGTATACATTTCTGGAGATCGTCTGCTATCTATCAAAAATAATTAAATTCTTCATGAGATGCTTACTCTGAACTCTATACGTTATTGCTACAATATTTACTTCATCAATTTTCAATTTCTTATAATTATATTTAAAATTAAATCAATTGAATTAAAATCTTTTACTTCATTCTAATGAAATTGTTAATATATTTTTCTATAATATAGTAGAAAATTTAATAAATAATTGATTATTTATTAAAATAATAAATGGGAGTTGCAACTTCATCGCAAATAAAATCACAGATTCATCAACTAATCTGCTGCGTGTTCGATAGCTCATCACAAAATAAAATGAGATACTTTTTTAATAATCGCCTCAGTAACTCTCAGCATAGAGATATGATACGCTCATTTTTCTTACTATTCTTTTCTTCTTATTAAAAACTTGTATCAATGGGAAACTCTGGACTGAACGCTCCTTCACAAAAGTTGCTAGGATAAAAAATTATTATAATTTATGTTAAATTGAATGGTGAATTAATAATTTAATTTGAACACAATTCAACTACCACTCTATAATCCCATTTAAATTAAATGTATAACTTAATTTTCCATTAAATCTCAGCTATAATCCTTTGATTTTTAGTTTTGGGTTGATTAAGCATTTCGAAAGGGCTTTAATAAAATAAAAGCTATGTGAGAAACATAATTTCTATAATTCATCCTCTGATTCTTCTCCCTCCTCTTCCTCATCAACATTTCCTTCAGACCCTTCTTCCACAGTTTCAGGCTCATTTTTATCCTCTTCTTTAAAACTAGGGTATTCCTTATATTATCTTTCGGGGGTCTGGAATATATTTTAGGAATTATTGAGTTCATCTGCAGCTGAGGTACTTGGCATTTGTGACTGAATTATGGAGTGTGCTACGTCACTTCGCTCGAAGATGTTGTCCCTTTGGCTGCTTGTTTGTGGCTGATTAATATTCAACACTTTAAACATTTGCAATAATTGTAGTCAAATAAATATTCCTATTAACAACAATAGCAAAGAGATTAATTTATACTTTGTTTAGATAGATATATGAATGTTTTGGGGTTATATTGTTTTTCGTAAAATTTAAAATTAGATAAAGAAATTTTCAATTAGGATTAAAAATATTTTATAAGATTAAGTGAGAAATATATGTTGACTTTATATGTTAATATAAAATTTTATTTTTAGCATAATGAAAAGACATCTTTGATTAATTTAGATTTAATGAAACAATTTATAAATTAATGATAGTTTTTTAATTAATCTATGCATAGGATTGAAATAAATGCTTAAAAATGTAATTGCAAATTTCTCTTTCTTACTACGTCAATTTAACTCTTATAATAAATAAAGGCATTTATTGTGAAAATTTTACAGACTATTCGATTTTTACTTATATATTTTTCACTCTCATATTCAAAAAATTAAGAATATATTAAAATTTTGTTTAGTTTTTTAAAAATTATAGTAATTTTGATTTATTTATGATTATTTTTGGGAATACTTATCCTGTCCTTTAAATTTTTCTGTCGCTATTCGTTTGCAAGCTGAAGTTGGAGCTATTTTATAAAATCTTTCTGCCTCTGCATTTCTCTCTCCTTGTTTTCCAGTTAATAAAATTACTAATACTTCTTTTTTGTTTAGTTAGTCTCTTAGATACTGACTCTCCCTCTCTTCAATTAAATTCACAAAGATTTTAAATACTTTTAACCAAAAAAGAACATAAATAAAAAAGATAAGTGTAGAACTTATTCAGAAATTAAAAAATAAAGAACTTACAAAATTAATATCCTCTTCTTAAAAATGTTAGTTACTTTTTTAAAAAAATTTCCTTATAATAATATGAGAACTTGACTACCAACTCTTTTGTTTTTAAAGCTAATAAATGTTTTTCCTCACTGAAATAAAATTAATTAAAATACTTTGAATAAACTAATTTACTTTTAATGCTCCATAAATAAAAGATTAAGCACTATCCTCATTTGAGAATTTTAAGGAAAAAAGCATTTAAATTTAATATTCTTGAGATTGTGATTACCTTTGTGAGTTTTATCTATGGAGCATATCCTATATATTGTTTATTTTGTCGCTCCTCTTTGTGACTCTGAAGCTGTCATTACCCTGACTGTGAGTGGGAGAAATAGTATTGACTTTGACTTGTATGACGTTAACAAAACTATTGCTTTCCATGTTTCCTATTTTTAGAATTATAAAAATGAAAAGCAGCATATAATGTTTATTTGGTGTGCTTCTGTTGTAGTTTTAGACTCAGTTGGAGCAATAAATAAAATGGGTGGTCTTGAGGCAGCACTATTTTTGTTATTTTGGGATTTCTATTTCATTTTTGGGAGGGGGATAGAGTTCTTGGAACTAGAATTGATAAGACTAATTGCGTCTTAGTTGCTTGTGGATCTTGTATTCTCCTCCGATTATTAACCAACGATATTTAAATAAATGAAATTAAATAAATGGAAAAACCAATAATCAAACAAGAAAGATAGAAACTATATAAATTCAAAAGGTTTATTTATTCGTTACAAATCATAGAGGAATGACAGATAAAGATATGTTTGCTTCAAAGTTAAAGTGAGTTAATTTATTTTAAAAATGGAAAGTATTTCTATGATAATGCCTGTCTGCAATGAAATTCAAATTAAATAAAATAATAATTTTAATGCATATATTTTAATTGTTTTAATTTGTTATTTCATTATTAGAATAAATTCAAATTTTATTTATGAGATTTGCAACACGAAATTAATACACAACTTTGAAAGAATTATTTATTTATCAGATCCTTTAAATCAATTCAAAATATTTTTATTTATCTTAAAATTAAGCTCTATCTCAGAAAAATATAGGCTGAGAAAAATTCTTCCATGAAATTAAAAAATCCTCAAGAGATTTAAATGAAAAAACGAAAGTTGATTTTTTAAACAAAAAAGTTAATTTCTTTCTAATGCAAATTTTAAGTTCATATTTTAAAATACTTGCAACTAAATCTTTAAAAAAAGATAAGAGATATTTTATTATCTTTGAATTTATATTACAGAAATGGGCTAAACCCTCATTCACCAGAGCGCACATGCTGTCCATTATATCTTTTTTAGATTTCTTTCCAAACTTTTTGCCTATAGGTTTTACCTTTTTTGCCAAACTCTATTACCCCCAAGCATTCACGTCTATTTTATATCCAAATTTAAATAAAATAAATAGTCGAGTTCTTTCTAAATTGCTTAATGCTGGAAGGTTGAACCCATTTGATGATTTTGGATTAATTATGAATAAATAATTGAATATGGAGTTAACTAAGATTTGGGAGCATTTAAAGGAAGTGGCATAGACAATTTTTTTTTTTTTTGCTAAACAGTTTAATTGGGAATTGGCTAATTAAAGACAATTTAAAATTAAGCCATATTGGAGTTATAATTTTAATCATTCCCTTATAAATTCATAGGCTATAATATTTAAAATTATAAAAATATATTTTAAAAATTTAAACTTGGCCCGAATTTTGGGAAAATTTTAAAAAATTTATATTTCAAAAAATTAAATTTTGGGGGAATTTTTGGTTGTAAAAAGGAAAGGGAAATTAATCTTGATTTGGTTTAAAAAAATTCGATTATAGATAAGATTTAAATAAAATCAACGAATGACTGAGCTAATAAGTGGTAATCTCAATGGCGAAGGTATTATAAAATATCTGAAGAGCTTCTCTTACTAATATTTGGTATAAATTAATAAACCTCTATATGAGTATTTCATGCATTTTTAAAGTGAATTTAAACTAACAAGCACCCTTTTCATTATCTTCTTTTTTATTAAGATTAATGTATATTTTTTAAGTTTTAGTCTATCTATTTTGAGATGAATTCTTGACAGTAATAGCCTGAAGGAGGAAAAAAGCTAATTTAATTAATTAATATAATAATAAGCCATTACTATTTTGCGGAGGGTTGAGTCTTATCAATTAAGGTTATTGGTGGAAGAACTATGCGGGACTAGCAGGAGAATAAGGTATTACTCCTTGAGTGAAAGTTTAAATTTGATTTGCAGCATTTGGAGACTGATCTTTATTTTCTATTTTCAAATTTTAATTATTTTTCCCTTTCTTACTCTTCCTTTTCATTTAAGCCATGTCGTAAAATTTACCTTCGAAAATAAATGAAAAATGAAAGCTGATTTATAGGTGCAGCCTAGTTTCCTTAAGTTGGAGTAGAAAAGAAATTATTATTCAAAGGCCCTCCAAATTACTACTAACCCATTACCATTTTTAAATCCAATAATTTTTTCTATAAAAAAGTTTAAATAATCTTAAAATTCTAAAACTTATTTATATCTTTGTTAATTTGATAGTTTCTTGATTTGTATTTTATCTTGGGGACTATGGGATCCCTCAAAAGAATCTCTCCCTAAATTAATTTGCCTGCTTCTTTAGGGAACTCCAGATTGAGGTCTGATGATAGTTGAGTTTTTCATAGCGTTCTTTATAGCTTTTTTAACATCTCCCTTTTTCCTTTACTCCATGTTTGGGGAATTGCTGCTTTAAATAATTTGCAATAAATATTTTAGTAAATGAAATCACCTCACTTGAATCTTGATAGATAAGCAAAAATTGAAATATAAATTTTCTTTTAAAGGAAATTTTGGGAAATATAATTATCACAAATCAACAAATTCAAGTTCAAAAATATCTTTAAAAAGGCTCTAGCAGACAAGATTTAAGAAGTTTGCTTATAGTTTTTGGAATTATATTCAGGAATTGTTAAATTCTGCATAATATTTTAGGCAATTGTGCTGAAGTATCTTGTTTTACTATTAGACTATTTCACATATTTTCTATCTTAAATGTAAAATGAGTCACTATCACATTAATTTTTTAAGGATTTCAAATTCTTATCTTCCCGTTTCATCATCATTAGAAGTCTCTCTTGCAAATTTTCTTATATTGGGAAATTCTATACTGTTTTAGCAAAACTCGCGTCTGGTTAGGGAACCCCTTTTTTGATTTTAAACCCCTTTTATTTTTAAAAACTAAAAAGAAAATTTAAATTTAAATCTATTAAAATTTAGGTGAGCTTTATAAATCTTTTATTTTTAAAATTGAATTTGTTATTTGTGATCATTTTATTCATATTTCCCCTTTTTTAAAAGGAGAGTTATTATTAAGGCCCTATTAAATAAAACAAAAGTTATTTTTACAGTGATCAATTTTCTAGACCTTTTTACTTTTATAAACTTCTCTATTTAATTCTATCAGATTTACACTTTGATTTAAATTTTTTATAAAGAAAAATATATAAAATAAATATAAGTTTAAATGAAAAAAAAAAAATTTCCCAAAAATTTTGAATTTTTTTGATTTCTTTTATGGCTTTAAAAGAGATGTTTGTAAAAAGATATTCCATTTTAGTATTTCTCAATCTTAACAATATTTAAATTTAGGCATTGCTAAACGAGAGAAGACTTTGAAAACAGAGTTCTTCCAGCACCCTCTGTAGAATGCAAACTCACTGGAGTGAAGCAGTCCATGTGTGTGGCTAAACAAGTTATTGCTCTTGATACTCCTCAAAACTTATTAAAAACTTATGACTCAATTATTTTAGTAAAATTTTGAATTTTAAAATCAAGCAACTTCACATGACAAAGTATCTGACGACAATATTTCCCACTATAGTTATAAGCATTCATTAATTTGCTTACATTCTTAGTATCACAACCTGTTATGTCCAATCCACAATTTGTGTAATAGTTGATGCCTAAATATTTTTAAAAATCACAATCATCTTACACTCAGTTTGACAAATTTAGTAAGTTTCCCCAGTCTCTGGGTTGCACATTGGGAAATTGTATCTGCAAGAGAACTGTTTGTAAGATTCTAGACACGATTTCTAAGTAGTGAGCTCAAGATTCATAGTCCCTGTGGTGTTAAGAGGCTATTGAAGTTCTGCTAAAAATCTATCCTCGGTGTTGAGAATCACTTGCTCCTCAACTTAGAAGTCTTTAGCGTTTATAGTCCAGGTTGACCACAGATACTAAAAGTAGAATTAATTAGAAGCTAGTTAAATTCATGAGAGATTTCATTATTCCAACTTAGTTTCCAAGATTTTTAGTTCTTACTGAGTAGACTGGCACGCACACATAATCATAGATGTAATTGTTACAGAAAGGAGTATCAAAGCATGTCATATATCTTGTAATGATAACTACTTTGGAGAAAATATGAGAAAAGAAAATTGATTAGAAAGTTTAGAAATTATATAAATGAAATACCAGAATCAAATTACAAGCAGTTCTTTTATTGGTCAGCCCTTCTGCTGCTCTTATTTAGCCCAAACAATTTAACTAAGAATCTCATTCTAGCAAAAGGGGAAATCATCGAAGGACACGCTCCACCATGCCAGAGGAACTCAATAAGATGCTCTCTGTTGCTAAACTTCCTCAAGTAGCAGGAATGCAAGTAAACCAATTATGATTTCTTTCTTACTTTATTTAAGTGGATAATATCGAGAGTGGAGCAGGCAGTGGTAGTACAATGATGACGGGGGTACAGCAAATTCATAGCCATGACAATCATTAAAATCCATATCCACCATAACCTGTTAACAATTCAGAGCTAAAATACAAATTTGGAGGCCTAAATTTTCACAACAGCCCGTTCAATAGTCAAGTAATTAATTTTTTACTTTTATGTTTAAAGTAAATCACGAGAGCTAAACTCTGAGTGCAAGTTTGCAAGAGTAAACTCAGTAGTATTAGTAAATGACTATTCATAACTAGAGATTTGGTTCTAAGAATAACTTAACTCATTTTGTTTGTATTAAATCTTACTTAAGTAATAAGCACTCCTTCCATTCTCATATTTCAAACGACATGTTTAACCACTCACTGGATCCTGTAATTTCAGAAGAAGACGCATAACTAGAGAGCGACATTCCAAATGTAGAGATAGTTGACTTTTCCCAAACCGAGCTTGCAGTTCAGCTTTAATAACAGCACTTTAATCATAAAATGTTCTCACAGAGCAGCGATGAAGAAGGATCCCCTTAGATATTAATTAAGATCATTATTTATTTATTGAAGACATAACCTTAATAAAACTTCTTTGGACACGATTTAAGCCAGTAAAATTAATTCTCAAAATAGTAATACCAAAGCACCCTACCTACAAATTTTACTTCAATCTTGAATTAAATATGGGTCTGTATGAAGGGTCTAACTTATAGCGGTTCAATTATGATTAGCAGGACTAGATGCTTCAGTTATCTTAATTTATCCTTTCTTATAAGATAATTTGGAGGAATGAGCAGTGGAACTATGAAGCCAACGAGCATAAAAGCTATGATCCATAATCCATTAGAAAGCAACACGCTCATAAATCACCTTAAGACTTCAACCACTAGCGAAGTGTAGCAACTCATGGAAGATCCACACACTCTTCATTTCGACCTTGAGCTAAGGGAAACTCACCCTCTTCATATGTTTCATCTTTTTCTCTAAATTATTTATGTAGGAGGGCATGCAAATACAGAACAGTCGGATGAGTGGAGACAGTGGAAGTGGAGGAGAATTTAACCCCTCCTCTTATGAAAGAGACTAAGAGCAGCTCCTCAGTCACCAAACTGAACAGCCATCCATGTCTAAGACAGACTAAAGCAACAACTACACTTATCTATATTCGCTAATTTAAGCAAAGGATACATAATAAATAGAACCACTTACGACTATGCGAAGCAGCATATCAGTAACCTCTAGCCACAAAAACTGCATTCTGAAAGTGAGAGTAGAATTATTTATCAGTTATGAGTTACCTAATTGCCCTTTAATAAGCAAAGCTTTACGAGAGTAGTTCACAGTAAATGATGGCGAATATAGCCCAGAATCTTCATTATGAGTATATATGTATATATAGAATGGTAACAAACAATACCAAGGTCCTAACATGTACAATACAAATACCAAAGGAAGGCCGCAATAAGTAAAAGAGACTAACCCTTTCGGGTAGAAAGTAAAAACTAATAACTATATGTCCAACTCCAATTGTAATATTTATTATTTCATGAATTAGAGGCTACAATGAATTTAACACAAGGTTTGTTAAAAAAGCCTCTAACTTTTTTAAAAGCTGTGATGTCATATTATTAACTCTTATAATTATAAACGTTGTTGAAACCTAACTGACTAACCCTTACTTTTAAATGCATTTGACTTTACTATACTCATTTAGCAATGATTTTTATTCTAAAGGAAAATTGGTGAATAGATTTGTTTTAGAAATCCATTTTGTTGATAAATGAAAACCATAATCGAGACTCTGTATAGAGTTCTTTGCTGCAGAAAAGAAATCTAAGATAAAGATTTTAGAGGTGAAGGAGGGTAATATATCTATAGTCGTAACAGATTTACTCACAATAATCAATTCAAACCTCCTAGAAATCATTAGTCTTATCATAACGCAAATAGAGGAAAGAGGGTAAGTTGGATTTCTTAATTTCTCATTTTCAGCTTTTCAGAATTATAATATTTTTTCTGACAAATAACTATTTCTCAACTAAGAAGGGATTTAGTTGTCCTATTTTCAAATTAAATTTAAAATTAATTAAGAAGCCTAATAATGGGAGCTTTTTTTGGGCGAAGTGGTGATCATGAAATCGTTTAGGAAGGGTAAACTGGAGGCACTGTAAATGGTTAATTGCTGGCCAATAACACCTACAAGCGGCCAGAATAATCGAGAGTTAATGAGACTGACAAAGCCATTCTTGATATAAAAGGGAGGATGAGGAGCCTGAAGCAATTTATTACTAAGCTAGAAGGAAATGTAGAGACTCAGAAACAAAAAGTGAAAGAGCACATTCAAGAGAAGAATAAGTCCAGAGCACTTGTAAAGAGAAATAAGTGAAGTGAATCGTGGGCTGTAAGAATAAGATGAAAGCCCAATTCTTAATTAGAGATGTGATTAATGATAAAATGATTAAAGATCAGTGATTGGCTAATAGAGATTAAAACTAATATTGATTGGTGTTTAATATAATGATCAGAGCTATAATTAAAACTCTAATGTTTAATTGGATTACTCTGTAGAGATCAGTGATCAACCAATGGGGTGTCTAAATTTAATTAAAACCTAATCTTTTCCTATTTAATAATTAAAATATATCATACCCTACTTTTCTTTTCAAACCCGATAACATCCTAGTTAACGAAGAACTTTAAGTTGCATTTAAGAACTGTTTAATTTCTATGATTCCCGATTCAAAACACTTAATTACCTTTAGCTCTTAAGCACTAGAAATTTATTGAAAAGTAGCTGGAGAAGAGCTATGCGGCTCAGTCTTTATTACAAGAGACGTTGAGTAATGTTGAAAGCTCAGCAATGGATGTGAATGTGTTTGAAGCTTTAAAGCAAGGAGATAGAGTGCTCTAGGAACTCAAAGACAAAACTAAGATCGAAGACTTAGAGCAAATATAAACCTTATTCCTATAATTGATTAATACTTCAGTGTAATTAAACTTTATGAGAATATGTAGGAGAATCAGGAACTAGATAGAAAACAGATGCAACTCTACGATGAAATGCTAAATGATCCTGATCTCAATAATGATTTATCGTATTTTATTACCTTTATCTCGACGCGGAGTTGGCTAAATTAGATGAGTTGAAGGAATTGAACAACTTGGAAGAGCAGTAAGATGGGCTAGAATAGATTCGGGCTTAACTTAATTTGCCAGAGGTAGGAAGAGGTGAGCTTCCAGAAGTTGAAGTCAGCGATGATTATTTCGATCAATAAAGAGAAAAACAAATCTAGAATAAGAGACAGTAAATAGCAAGCTGACGTTGATTTCTTTCTAATCTTTCTATAAATTAAAATTCATAAATTCAGTTTCTCTTGAAAAATTGAGCTATCATGAAGAGAAGTTAAATTAATTCTAGTTAAGAGCTTGCAGTAGCTTTATCTTGGAACAATTTTTGCTCTTTCTAAGATCAAAATTCGTAGGGAATGTTATTACTTCTTAGGTATTCTTTATAGTCCTGCCTTTGAATAACAGGAAGGGGGTCCAATTAAACTAGCAGCTCTGGTGATACCGACTTGAAGGCCTTGTGAGGAATAACTTTCCATCCGCTGTTTTTGAACTGAGGAGCGTCGACTGATCTGCCTCTTTCAATCTTTCCTTGCATCATCATGGGGTGGAGAATTCTCTCTCTTAGATATATAATATTATGTATATCATATTATAAAGAAGAAAGATAGTTCTTGGATTTGAGAACTGCCTTATCAGTACTGAGGTCTCTCTGGTATTCTTCCCAAATTTTGGAAGTTGAGAGGCAGCCTTTTTGTTGAAGAAGCTTGGAAACATAAAGGCAAGGGCCTCCAGTCACTCTGTACTTTTTAGAGGTCACCTCAATTACTTATTACAAAATAAGAAATACATTAATATTTTGCAGTGCCACTCATTTTGTAATTGTGAAATATTAAATTATTATAAAACACCTTGCTTGTTCTTCTTTTTCTTAGGAACGTGAATTTAAAGTAGTGAGTGTTTTAATGTGTGTTTAAGTATCGCGTAAAGACTTTAATTTTTATTTTAAGTTAATATTTTAACATGGCTTACTCCATCGGCAAATCAAAAAGATGTAACCTTTCTAACAAGATATATTTGGCTCTGTCCATAACTTCAAATAAGATATTTATGTGTGCTTACTAATTTAAATAGACGATGAGATAAAAGAGAAGAGAGTGCTACCTACAGTTGGCCCTGGCTCTTACAACTTATCCCTCGTTCATAGGAAGAAAGAACCAGCCTACTCGTAAGTATAGATTGCTTATTGTCCGCTAATAGCTATTTTAAAGTGCTTATCCCTCTATATCTAAATTTCACTACTCTTTTTAATATTGTCTCTTGTTAACACTATTTTTGATTAGTATGGGAAGCAGAAGTTTCATAGACATGAATAAGACGTTTGCGCCTGGCCCCACAGCTTATGACATTCCTTCACGTGTAAGACTTCTTAAAATACCTGAAATAGATTTTAACACTAATTGCACATTAGATGATAGAGACTGGAGGCTTTTCCATGGGAATTAAATATAAAGCAGACCTAAACTCAACTGTCATTGTTCCGGGGCCTGGCTAATATAGCCCCGAAGTTAAAGACAAGAAGTTCGCTTTCACGTAAGAATGACACCCAATTACTTCTTCAAGCACATACATTTCCGATTATCAAAATTTCTTTCAAGTTAATTAAGCTTTATTCAGAATGGGTTCGAGATACAAGACTCTAGATTCTAAACTCAGATCTGCGATTCCAGGACCCGGAGAGTACAGTCAAGAAGTCAAGCCATCGATACCTAGCATGAAGTTTGGCTCTAGTAGCAGACAATCCTTCGACTTGAAGAAGAACCATCCAGGGCCTGCTGAATATTTAGGCAGTTTTGACAGTGTTACAAAAGCCGCTCCTAAATACGGGTAAAAACTTTTCAGATTCATGGATCTATTGTAGGTTTGGAACATATAATTACGTTATTTTATGGAAATATTTTTTTTTCTAACAGGAAAGAGAGAGGACTCATAAGAGAAATTTAAAGCAGTAATTCCAGGTCCAGGCTTTTATCTTATTCTAAATGCTTTTTTCTCACTTGGCTAGTATCAATCTTAAGATCTGATTGGCAAAGATGGGCCTTCAAAGTCTATGGGAGTTAAGCCCCAAGTTAACTTAGAGGAGAAGGAGATACACTAGAGGCCAGGCCCGGGATAGTATGACCCTAAGCATGTAACCCTCAGAAACTCACCAAGTTTGAAGATTGGAACTTCGACTAGGGAAGACTTAGATTTCAAGAAGTAGATGCAATTCAAGCCTCCTCCCACTGTTTACAACCCAAGCGACTCTTTTACTAAGACTCAATCTGCAGCTTGGGGCTTTGGATCTTCTTAAAGGCCTGCTATCGCAAATGAGAAAAGTGCCTCTTAGCTACCCGGACCCAACTAGTATTTAGTAAAAATTGTAAGAATTTGGGAGATTAAATATTTTTAATATAAACTGAAATGATTTCTTGATCTGATGAATGAATAAATTAAATAATTACATTAAATTTTTTCTCAAACAAGTTATTTCTATGACTAGCAATTTAGCGCCCTGTCTCCTTTAAGGTAAGATAATATATTTTATGAATTCTATGTTTATCAATTATTTCTCAAGCAATAGACTTCTAACTCAAAAATATATCGTGTAATAATTTTCTAATTAACAGTATAAAACTTAAATGTAATATTTTCATAAATGTTTTTTTTTTCTTCAGTTTTATATGTTGTCAGCTTAGTATTAGTATTACAATGAAAAAAAGCATAATTTTATTTTTAATTATGTTTTTGAAATAGTAAAACATTTCTATTTGCTCTAAATAGTTTTATAGGAACTACTATAAATTATAAAAATCGGCATTCCGCCTCACTAATGCCGGAATTGTCGCACTGTGTGTGTCATAGGCTACTAGGTATTCTTTGCCATTCAATATTAGAACTAGAGCATACACTTTAAATTGTTGCATTCCGCATATGCTGGCACAATCACACTCATATTATGAAAATCCATTTTCCGCATTGCGGAATAATATTTAATGTAACAATAAATCAGATTAAATCTCTCTTTCATTACTTATATTCCCACTGCTACATTTATAAAAAGATCAAAGTTTATTCTTTCAGAATAGTATTGGGCCTATCTTTCAAGATACACGTAAAACATAAATTCCTAGGTTTAGACTCTTAAAGGTACCTCCTTAAACATTTGGTGATTGTGAACCACCTTTCTCTCTCTCTCCACATAACCAGTATTTTCACAGCTAAGCATCAAGAATCAGTCACCGACTCATTATTAAATTTTCTTTAAATATAAATAACGCTTAAAGCGTAAAGCAATTATGAGGGAATATTTTGATTGGAGTGCTTATAAAGACGTTAGCTTCGCTCTCAGTAAAAGGCGTGACAGCTCTCCGTATGATATTTGTAACTAAACGATATCAGTGCTTTATTTAATAAGAGTCTTCTCTAAGATACAATTAGCTTCCTTTGAGACTATAACAGACTTAGTCTTTTAAAATTTGTAACTTATTCTCAAGTTCCTTTGTAGTTAAAAGTTCCTAGAAATTTTACTTGTTTCCTCGTTTGTAATTTCGCTTATTTAAGTTGCAGGAATTCAGTAGATATTCTGCCAGAGTCCTAGTTATCTCTTTTTCTGATATTATAACTGCAAGCGAAGATGGATCCTAATGCTCAAGCATATTAAACACTTTGACTATACAAAAGAGAGTTTGATATCTTAGTACAGCTTGATTAGCAAGCAACTGGAATTAACCCCTAGAATTGTGAGAAGAAAATGTCCTTGAAGCAATATAACACTACTCGTTCAATAAATTAACGGCTCTGAGAATTCAGTAAGGGAAGTAAATTAAAGACGAGCACAGGAGTATCTATTTTAACTCAAGAAAACCTTGAATAGCATGTGGAATGAGTATAGCTGAGAGATGTGTGATGTTCCACAGATAATTTCCTAATCTTTTCATCTCACCTTCATGCCTTAGATAAATCTAACCAAGCTATTAATACTCTTTCAGTAGCTCTTAAAGTAACTACTCTTATTTCCATCTATATCTATTACAGAAAAATTAAGTTCTTGAAAACTTAACACTGAAAATACAGAGTGCTATTGAAAATAAATGAGAACTCCTGTATGTTGATGAAGTGATGTTCACAATAGCAACAAGACTAAGACTAGATTATAGCAACAGAAATACTAATATAAAAATTAAAGATAAGCTCTAGTCTTAGTAAAGCTTAGCAGTAGTTTGTGGAATCTCGGCATCTAAAGGAGTTGAAATGTTTTACATTCATGACAGATCCATTGACACTGAGAAATTTTACGACTTTATCCTTGGGGTGCAAGAGATCTTCAAAGATAGAAAATTAACTATCATGCTTGACAACCTAAGAGTCCATCACAGTAAGCGAATTAAAGAACTCTGCAGTGATTTCTCAATCGAACTTATATTTACGCCGCCCTACTCTCCTCAGTATAATCCAATTGAGAATTTCTTCTCTCTGTTGAAGAATTAATACAAAAGGATTAAGTTAAAGACATGTCTCAAGAATGAGAAGATAAATGCAAGGAAGCTCGTACAACAGTCATTCACTTCGATAGATGAAAGAGTTGTTCGATAGTTATGTGTGAATAAGTTAATTAAGTTAGGAATAACTCTTAAGTGAAATTAATTCAAATATTAAATCTCATTTTGGAAAGATTTTAATTTAGGCCTTCCTAATTTTAATTCAGAGCGTTGTGAGCTGTTGCATCAATCATTAGAACATTGGATTAATGAAAGTTCTTCAAAGCTGAGCCAGGGCCATCAGCATTCTTGAATTTCTTCAGTGAAGTAACTGGAGGTGGGTTCTGCTTCTATCGTCTGGCTTTGAACACCTTAGCTGATTGTTTCATGAGCTAGAGGGCTCTGCCGTTTTTCTCTGTGAAATAAGTTTAAGTAGTTTAAGAATAATTTTACTTGAGATGAAAGGATGGCTTGTGAGTTGAGAAAGCCATTCATCTGAAATTAGAATGAAATCACTCTTCGCAGCATCACTGGAGGCTGCATTCCTCTTTTCTTAAGTGCTCTTGACAATGTGTGTGAGGTAGTCTGGCTGGAGGGTGTTGACGACATTGAAGAAGTATTACCTATCGATTGGTTTCTACTTCTCATCCATGTCTGGTAGGAATCTCAGCAGTTCTCCATCGTCTCTAATTCCCTTGAACACTTGACGGACTGAGAGTTCATCATATTTAGGAACCTTGGTCATCTTGACCTCTGACATCTTTAAGAGACGTTTGTCACCCTTGAGTATCTGCCTGAAGTAGTCTCGGTTCACACCATCGATTGGTGGCATGTAGTAACTCACTAAAAATTAAAGTTAGAAAACCAATATATTTGTTTACGTATTTCGGTGAAGTATGTATAGAGATCATGCTTCGATCTAAAGCGACCAGAGAGTTCTTGAGGTACCACTCTCATTAAGCTCTCGTCAAAGTCGTCCTCATGAGATTGCTCGAACTCTGTCCATTTTCTTTTCGAAGATTCCATATTGTTAAATCTGAAGTTTATTTATTGAATGAGATTATTATTTTAAATTCAGAATACGAGTCAGCAAGACTTCTTATTTGATTTAACTTTAATTTCCCCTAAATAGGGTGTGACGTGGGACTTGCTTTTATTAGATAGACAAATTGAGAAAATCATACATGTGATTTATGTATTTAGCGTTACTTTGTGCGGTTTTTCTTTATCAAATATTGTGATTATTTGTGATGTCTTTTGTATTTATTTCTGATGCTGACGAGCTCTTTTATCTTTGATTTCTGATCTTAGAAAATTGATAGTTTGGGACTGTGATTATTTAATCACAGTGACTTTAATGATAGTTGTAGATTAATTGATAAGAGTATTTAATAATAACTTATATTTAATAATGACTGAACAAGGGAACGAAATCTTCGACAGCGATGACTCTCGATATGAAGATGAATCATGCAGCGAGGATGAAGACAAAACAGTTACTACTAAAACTAGCAAGCAAGTTGCATCCAAGCAATCAAAAACTCAATTGCTTGGGAAGCGAAGTAAGTATCTCATAAATTTACGAATTATTTTTAGAGACTAAAGAGGTCTATGGATTGGCGATGGATGATGAAGCAACATCTGTTCTAAAAAAAATCACAAACGGTTTCAAGCTGACCATGAAGGAGATTCAACATCACACCTCTCTAAAAAAATTACCTCTCTCTCAATACGAGTCTGATGAGATTAGGGAGTTCATCAGAGTCAAAAGGTAAAAACTTAATAGAAAAGGTCATTCCTTCAGCTTGATGTAAGAGGATGATGATGAGCTCATTAACTATCTCTCCAATTTTTACAGGCAGAATAAAAAGTGAGGATGTGCTAAAAGACATTAAACTAGAAAGTCAACTCTCGACCGCATCTTCTATTCAAAACCTGAATGTAAATTCCAGTGAGATAAAAGTCTCTAAATTTATCTTGGAAAACTACTGGACCTAGAGATGGAACTAAACTTCAAGTTTTCAAAAATAAATCATGAAAAATTCAATGAGAACCTCAACTCAGCTTCACTGCCAGAATACCAAATCAGCACTTCGAAGTAAGAGATAAGTTGGACAAGCTTGTTCATAGAAATAGAGAGTTAGACTAATATATAAGATTTCGAACTGGAAAAGTATGAACTTATTAAGCTACCTCCAACATCCACTTCAGGATGTCATAGACTTTGACAACTCTTCCACATGAAGGATAAACTCTATATTATACACTCTATCCATTTTTAAACTCAACATAAATTTCAGAAAGGATAAGTGATTCTGATAAAAAAATTTAAAGATAAATGATACTCACTCTTAACAGGTACTTGTAAGATAATGATATTCTATACAACCTAAATTTCATTGGTCTCCTAATAGAATATTTGCCTTTGATTCTTAGAGAAAGTACTTAACTTGAACAGCACTTTGCTTCGATAGAACAGTGTGTGATAGAACTTGGTTTTAATGCTATTGAGTCTGGGTTGACTACAAGGAACACCACAAAATCTTTTTTGTTTGGTTTCATCAAGAAACTTAAGGATTGCGCTCAGAAATCTAAGCAGGTCCTGATCAAGTTTATTTCCAAAATCTAAGTGCTTTCAGATCCTTATGCTATTTTTTTCAATTAGCTGATTGAGCTGCTAAGATGCAGAGACAAACATTTTCTCTCAGTAATAAGAAGGAAAAAATAATACTTCCACTAGAGCGACGTCTTCTCATCGGCAAGAAGATTTGTAAGAATTGATACAAATATCGTAGAAAGTTGAAAATGTTTTTGAAGAATACAAACACAACTAATATCAAAGTAAGTGGACGAATGTTAAGAAAGAGAAGAAACAAAATAATATTTGAAGATGAAATCAATGAATAAAAGAGAAGTGGAATTGGAAGAATATGAATGGCAAATATCGGAAAAAAGTTGAAAAGTTTGGTGATGCATACAACACAACTAAATCAAGCAAAATCTATTGCTGGCATAGTACTTTAAGTTGTTCCAAGCCATTACTATTTAGTTGTCATCTCTCCACAGCCATCAGGTAAACATGGATCACAGCGAATAGCCTAGAGTACTGGAAGCAACGAGGGAAGAAAGTCCTCATCTTGGTGCTCAACGATATATTGAAAACATAAGCGCAGCGATAACTTCTTCCCCTTGGAATCAATTTAAGCATTGAAACCATAGAACATTTTTATGGATCAAAGAACACTCATGAAATTGTAATAGTAGACGAGTATGACTAGATAATCACTACACACCCATTCAAAGTCATTTAAGCAAAAGTATTTGGAATATGGGACTTAACTTACTCAATGTTATCTATTCAGCGCAACTTGCGATCCTGGAATTCAGAGAATCATTCCAAAAAACTCTTGGATAAACAAAAATTCTCAGTTTCCAAAGTGAAGTAGAATTTTTGTATCGGATTCAAACCAAGACTTGGAGAGACATAGAAGTTTCAAACAATCGAGAGAGTAGACGCACTACAGTATATAGCAAAGGACGCCGAAGCATACTCCTCTCATATCTTTTGCGGCAGGACACACATTGACAAGGGTATGAAATAAATATTCGGTATGATAGGGGATTTCTTCACTTCAAGAGGCGGAATAACTAAGAGAAAACTTAGATGACTAATTAGTAATGCATTGGGTGTATTGATGCTTCAGCCCGAAGAGCTGTGGTTACAATACGAGTTCACGACAAGATGCAAACAGTAATAATCTATGTAACATAACTCTGAGAGTCAGTATTAATAGATGAGAGGCAGAAGCCCAGGACCAGAGGCATCCTCCAATCAGTGTACATGCAGTGAGCAACTGTCGAAGAGTACTAGATTTCATCAAGATGAAGAAACTCTCGATGCAGGAACTATTCGATGTAGAGAAATTACTCGAAGTAGTTTACAAGAAAAGAAATACTAAGATACTGATAGAGGCACTCCAGCAATCGGTTGTAAATAATGATGAAATAAGATCACTCCAGCACTTGAAGCAAGTGATTCGTGAAAAAAATTTCAGAAAACTTTTCTGAGCATTCCCTTCCCATCTTCGTTTAGTCATTAGAAGGGTACCAAATAATAATTAGTTCTCAAAGAAAATGTATTTCAATTTTATTTACCCAAAAAATTTACTAATTCAATCCCTTCACGGAGTATTGAAGGTCCAAAGTATGTCATGGGAGTTAAGACTAGGGACTAAGTGCGCCAATAAAATTATTCTTAGCTTTTAATTAAAGATTGAGTGCTTGAGCCTAGAAACGACATCCCTGGTCCTGGTTAGTACGATACTTAATAAGCCTCGACAGATTTATATTTTTAGCTAAACTTAGGGCTGAACCTGCCTACAGTATGGGATCTGGCAGCAGAGCAGATATTGCCAACCTTAAAGAGCAAAAACACAAGCCAGGACCAGGAAACTACCACACAGTAAATGAGGCACAAGTAGTAAAGCGCTCCGCTCCTGCCTATGGTTTCGGCTCTTCTAAGAGGGATGAGTCACTAGAGAAGAAATAAGGTGCCATGGTTGGACCTGGTGCCTACGAGTTGAAGAGTGTAATTGGTCTGGAAGGCAGAAAGAACTCTATCTCTCCAAAGCTAGAAGACAGATTTAGAGAGAGGGAGAGTAGAAACTAATATCATTCTATTTATGTTTAAACATGCCTGGACCTGCGAGCTATAACAGTTCAGCTACACAATCAGTAATGAAGCAGGCTCCTGCCTTCAAGATGGGCACTTCTTTGAGGCAAGAAAGTGTTCCAAGGGAGAGGATTAACTTGCCTGATGGAACTGTCTATTCTCCCACAGATGTGTTTACTAAGACTAAGAGTGCAGCCTATGGCTTTGGCACTTCTCAGAGGAAGTCTTTGGCAGACTACTCTTCTGAGAAAATACCTGGCCCTGGACAGTACAAAGTTTAAGCCTAATAACGATTGGTAATTATTTTTTAAGTTCCTGCCAAGGCGTTTGAAACTTAATCCAGATTCGCTATGGGCATCAGATACAAAGAACTCAGTAAAAATGGTAGTATTATTTGATAATTGTGTTTTAAAAGTAAGAGTGTGATCCCTGGGCCAGGCCAGTACGAGGATAATACCAACTTCTTGAAGAAAAATATGCCTGCTTTCTCGTAAGTAATTTGCTCGCTAAGTTAATCACCCTTCTAGAATATCAGGAAAGACCAAGGATTTGAGCAAGATGCAAGTACCAGGCCCAGGAGAGTACGTAGTCGCAGAGAAGATAATAGAAGGGCCAAAGTTTGGGTTTGGTACAGCCTCCAGAAGTAAACTAGCAAAGAACGAGTCTCCTGGACCTGGAGCTTACAAGCTGCCCAGTAAGATCTCTAACTTGCCTCCTTATGCTATGCCAAACCAAAAAGAGGAGTACAAATTCGTTTGACTGCTACTATTAAGAGTATTATGTTCTATGAAAAAAGTAAATAAATATAGACAAGTATTTTACTTAACTCGCATCTATTATTTACTGAGGAGGTTCGTTAAAGATAAAAATAAAAGTAGAAAAATTTTAATTAAAAATTTTAAAAATTTTTTTAATTTATCATTAAATAGTGGTGATGATTTCATTAATATTAACTATCTTCATTGGCATACCTAGAGTGCATAGAAGGCACAAATGTACTATTGTTCAACATTTTATACTGCACGCTCTCCTCATCATCACAAAAATATTCATTTCGAAATATATCATCATCGTTCCTCTCGTCACTAGGGTTATGCTAATGATGCGCGCTGGCGTCCCTAGTTTGTCTTGGGTATCTTCTCTCATGCTCTGACTCATCTTGATAGTGCTAATCCTCATAGACTAGTCTGACTGAAGAATCAATTTGGAAGTTGCCAGTGTGTTTGTTATTGTAGTTGGAGTGACTGGGCTTCCTGTTGTTCTCTCTTGAGTTGTTTGAGCCTGAGGAGAAGCGGTTGGTGAGATTGGTGAAAGCCTTCTAGGAGTGACTGCCTGATCTGAGAGAGTTTTAGTAAGTCTGCGTGTTCCTGGTGTTGCTGTCATCCGATAGAACAGTCTAGTGAGTCATTAGAGTAACTTGCTGCTGACTGTGACCGTTGAAGTTTAAAAATAGCAAGATGTTTTCATCCGTGTCGATCATGTTATCTTCATTGTCCTCATCGTGGAGGATGTGGTCTCTGTGTTGGTTGTGCCTTTGTTAATGATGATGAGGTCTGATGTGGATGGTGGATTGGCTGTCATGAGTCTGATGCATAGGTCTCTGATTGTCGAATGTACTGGAGAACATTAGCATATTGTTCCTCTCAGTCGATTAAATTATAGCCCTAAATACAGCATTTGATTAGTGCGTTATCTGTTCTGCGTTTTGTCTACTACCAGTCATAAGCTAGTTGTTATAAAATTGCTCATAAGTTTCTCTGCTTCCCTAGCGACCCATGGTCATGGATAGTGCCATCGAGGTGTCTTCATCCATCTGCTGATTCTGCTTGCTAGATGCGTCTTCGAATGTTTGCAACTCCTCATTTGGGAATTCCTCTTCCTCATCGAAGGTCATCATATGAGTGTGGTGCTAGATGTTTGAAGTTGTTGACTGAATCTACGCATCAGAGTGCATGTTCAGATACTTCTACTTATCTACAACCAAAGTTCTGCCCAGAGATTAAATCTGCTGACTTCATAAACATCTATCAAACCATAATATTTTTACTTCCTCTCTTGTTAGTGTAGTATCTATCAAGAAAAAAATGATATAGCCCAAAATGGATTCTATCCTTGGCCTTGTTAGAGCTCATCCTTCTCAGATTTCCTCCGTGCAAGTTTGGTACAATTTAGCTTTGAGTGTTAAATTATTATTACTGCGCATAAGATGAGGTTATATTATTGGATGAGCTTTGTCTGTAAGTGTTCAGATTGTTCCTAGTTTGAGGAGGCTTTTAGACCAACTGTGCTTGCTGATTCTAAGTCTAGTTTTCCCTAGTGAAAGACTTTTAGTTTTACTAGAGAGTGAGTGCGTTGGTGGGTGAGAAAGCTATCAAGTTTTGAGAGTGATTCATATCTTCATGGTGCTACTACTGATTCTTTTAAAGAGTGGAGTGAGATGGAGGTAGGGGACTTCTCTTTCTCCCAATATTGGAGTTATTCATACTCTGGTCTATTGACTTCTGGAGAGTGTTGTGACCTGACATTATCTGACTTACTACAGTGCTGTTTCCTGTTTAGTTCTAATGAGGGATGTTATCCGGCCTTCCCATTGGGCTCTTGCTGGCCTGGTATAAAATTAGAATTGATTTTTAAAAAAAAGTACTTGAAGAACTACCTCTGAGTTTGTGCACTGGAGCTCAAATTTTGACTCTGAGTGAGACTATTCAGCTCTTGCTGCATTTGCTATTGCTTTCTCCCCATCAAGTTATGAGGAGATCTATTCTAAGGCTAGAAGTTATAATATTAACTCATTCAATTATTGAGTTGTTTCTTGAGTTAGCAATTTATGAGTTGCTGCAATCTTCATCTCTTAATTCCTCGCTACTCATAGCAGTCATCTGATATCCTCTTGTTTAAGGAGATGCTATAAAGAGAGGTAGTTGGTTTGACATGGTAGTGCAGTTCAAGTTCTGACTTGCATTCAACTGGATTGAGCCCTAGTCATAATCATAAATCTACTGTTAAGTAGCAGGGTTAGTCTTGATGTCAATACAGTAACCACCACCTCTAGTCGACTCAACGCCGATCATATTGTTTGGAGACTGAGATAAATTGATCTAGAGAGTGGGAGTCTTGCCCCTCATAGTCTAATTCATATTCATTGAAACTTAGTTCTTTAGTTATGGGAGTCCATTCTAAGTCTGAGGCTGCAAATGGTAGCTCGAGTTCATCTGCTGTCTACAGTTTGAAAACAGCTGAGAAGTATTTGGATTAGTATTTGTCGAGGAAGTGAGAGGATGGAATTTTCCGCTATACATGTTGCCACCATGCTGTTGAATCTGTTATCCATTAATGGCAAACTGTGAAACCTAAACAGATGGATTCGCTTAGTTATTCATTTGCTAGTTGTGATGATTTGAGAGTTCTCTTTTGATAGTGATGAGACTTTGGTCGAGCATAGATCTGTCCAGGGTATTATGGAAGATAGGCTTACGAGTAGAGGCACCATAAGAATTGTCAGGATTCAGCCGAAGAGATATGTCGTAGCTGTCATTCACTCTGCAGCTCATAGGTGGGTTGCGGTATCTCTCATTATTCATAGTAGGATTGCTACTGTTATTCATCATAGCTCCAGATGCGTCTTGAATAATGTTAAGAGTGAGATTGCTCTAAGCACTAGGGGAAACATCTCTTTGGCCAAAGTGCTTCACTAAAGTCTTTTGACTGCTATTGTGGGACATGTCATAGATAAATGAAACAAGGGGTAAGTTAAGATAGTGGTGTTATTGTTGTTATGCAAGTAAGAAGGGTTTTATGGCTCTGGCTCTAAATTGAGGATTACTTGCGCCTGCTTGAGTCTGCACTCCATTTTGTGATTAGCTTGAATAAGTTAGTCTCTTTCGTTCAGCCAGTTACTTTTCTCTTCTAAATATAATGCTAATCACAAATAGTTCTTCTTTAAGAGTCTTGAGTTTAAATCTGAGTTTGATGCATTGACTTTCAAACTACTCCTTCTCTTTCATAATCTACTTGATCTTCTCATTTGATTTTGCAAGCTTCTTTAAACTGCTCTCTAGCTTTGTGAGGAACTCCTTGTCTACAGTAAACATATTTGAAGCACCTCCATACAAGCTGTTACTCATTCCACCTTTATTATAAGAATATATAGCAATAATCACTTTGCTGTTGTTTGAAGAGTATTTAGATTGATCAGCAAGGAAATTTCCTTTCTTGAGTGTGAAACTCACATTTTAACTGGGAGTCATGTTCATATTCTAGCACTGCTGCTAAGGACTCAACATTACTGGATTGCCTCGGCATCATAGAGTTACTGAGGTACTTAGCGATGCTCACCATTTGTTACGACAAGTATGTGAAATATGTTCTGGCCATTAGAAGCTTAAGGAGGATGTTGATTCACTGTGTCAAGCATCTTCCTAACCACTGTCTCTATCTCAATCGAAGAGAGGAGAGCTCTCTCAGACTCGCTGTAGAATCTATCCGTAATTGGAGCTGCGCTCCCGTGTCTGTATACTCCATTTTGATTCTGTTGCATCAAATCTTTTGTAATTAAAATTAATTAGAGTTGCGCCAGTGCTTGGTTATTGAACCTTCTGTTGCCAATAAGTTGATGATTCTGATGCTGGCCTCCTTATCTTCTTGACTGACCTGCATGAGCCTACTCAGTTTGGAATTGACTGAAGTCGTTCTATGAAGTAAATTGGTTATGTTCACTGCCTAAGTTAGTCATCTAAGTCATTTGAGAAGGGTAATAAGATTAACTGTTTGAACGGGATAAGAAAGTCTCTATCGGTCTTAAGTTTCGATGGATGAAAGCGCTATTGTTCTCATCATTTGACTAGTTAATGTATCTGTATAAGCACTATTTAGATAAAATAATTTAAAAACAATAAAATTGTCATAACCCTTAATAATTTGACTTTGCTCCAGAGTTGAGTGAGGAGTCTAACATATTTCGCTTATGGTTGCTGCTCAACAGATTACTTGCATCTTCATTCAGATACTTATCATTAGATGGCTCTGGGGACTCTTAGTCAAGATCCACAAAGTGTCTTTCCTAGAGTGGTGTCTAAGTTCTCATCTTCTCTCCCTCTTCAGTAGGCTTGAAAAATAAAATACTATCTGTAAGGAAAGTTTAAGGGACAACAACTGATGAATGAGTTAGACCTGCTTGATTTCTTGAACCCTTTTCAGCGTTTCCAGGCTAAAATTAAATTATTTTTAAGATAGGTAGGCATTTGAGTTTGATGAGTTTTGATTTCTTAATTACCCTGGCCATCTCTATTCCTTGAATCTTTCTTTTTAAAGTTTTCAATAGTCATCTGTCCTGATTTTTCAAGACCCTTATGATGAAGATATTGCCTCTGTGACTTCTCTTTAATCTTCAGACCCTGACTGTTCTGATTAGTTGTGGACTTCTTTTTTGCTGCAGCTGTAGTTTAAATGTCCACAGATATTTGTTGATCCTTTGACCCTAGAGTGAAGTTTTTGACATGACCTCCTCCTACGCCACTACTCTAAGTTATCTAAGACTAGTTGGTAAATGTAGAGGCCTTTCTTTCTAAGATAGTTGAAAGTTATGCTCCCCCACTCATATTAGGTTGGGAAGCCTACTTGCTTAAGCTAGTTTAGAGCTTTGCTATCTCCTCAGATTTGATCCTGACATCTTACTCCATCTCACTTATCCTAGACTTTAGTTTCTTAACTTAGTCATTTTCCTTGGCAGAAGAGCCACCCATAACCTTGACTCCTTAATTGGTCTACGCGCTTTCACTAGATTGTTGCTATGTCTTAAGGTTATTTAATTCTACAGATAAATCTTTGAGCTAAGTCTCAAGTTTCCCCTTTTGTCCCTTCAACTCATTAGTTGTAATTCTTTCCCGTTAATAATTTTCCTCAAGGCTACGGATTGCCGAGAGCAGCTCTGCTTCTCTATCTTTGGATTGAGTTTCAACAGCTTTGATGTGTAATTCCTTTTCTGTGATTGCCTTTTGTAATTCTTCTGACTTCTTCTGAACTGATGATAAATCCCTTTCGAGTGCATGAGCTTGAGAAACCAATCGTTCTCTCTCAGTCATATACTAATGCTAATAGTCATCAATCTACTTGCATAGCTCTCCTTTCACTCTACGCTCGGTCTCCTCCACAACTTACTGTCTATCTCTCTCATTCAGCCCAGCAGTGCTTGCCAGTGATTGACTATTTAATCTCCTATTAAGTTAATCGACTTAGTCTCTCAACTAGTCAACATCTATCTTCAGATTGATGTTCTCCTTCTCTTTTGAAGTGAGTTAGCTTTTGAGTTTGATGTTCTATTCCGTGGCTTGTCTGAGATCTCTCTCCAGTGCATTTATCTCCGACTGCATCTTGTCCTTCTCTTTGGCTTGCTCTTAAATCATGGACTCTGAGAACTTGTGAGTTGACCGTTGGTTTCTTCTTTGAAAGGAAGAGTTGAGACTCTTCTCAGATTGAGAAGGCGAATTTTGGTGGGACTACTTCAACTCCATGAGCAGTTCCTGTACTCTTCCAAGGTCAATTGACTATATAGCATTTTAAGCAGTTGAGGAGGAGTTTTCATTGATCTGAGTATTGAGAGCTGACAAAATTTTCTCATACATAGCGCGCATGTTCTCCTCTCTGTCTCTAAAATCATCCAGTTACTCCTGTAATTAGTCTATTCGCTGCTCATAAACTGCAATCTTCTTCTAGTACTCGCCTTCTTTTCTTCTCAACTAATCCAGCAAGTTAAAATCAGTTTAAGACACGTTAAACAGGAAAATAAAATGAAGCAGGGGATACTTACTTGTCGCTAGGTCTAGTATAATTATATATGGTCATTTATATGATATAAGAAATAATTCATCTTCTATTTTGCTCTTGTTTTGGAGCAACTGATGGTATGTGACTTGCAGTGGCTGTGAAAACACAGGCTCCACTGAGTTCGTTCGATTCATCTATCTTAAAATAACCTAATCAATATTCCATTTTTTTTATCAAGGTGTTATTGTGTAAGGATATTCTATTTTATGGTCTTTTCCTAAATTTCAATTGCTTATTCGTAATTTGGATGCAAAAGATTGTAGTAGTGCTGTTGATGTTAATTTGAAAGTTATCTGTTAACAGCTTTTATAAAAGTGTAATCAATTCCACCCTTTTTATATTAATTTTATTAAACCCAATAAACTAATAATTTGCTCTAATAGAAAATTAAAGCCACCTCCTCTCCCTAGATATTTATTAAAATAAGACTTCCAAAAGAGTCTGAGAAGAAGATAGATGAGTGTAACTTAAGAATAAATTATTAGAGAAGAAGTTATGATTATTAAGATATTCATGCGAGATCTTGCGAGCAAGATTGGATGATGTCTTGTGATTGCTGTAGGCATATGTCTTTTGTGCTCACTTGATCTCTTGGACCTTATCAATCTTTTGCTTTATCCTCATCTCGGTGAGCCAGAGTCCCTTGTTAAGACCCCACTCTTTGCAAACCTTCTCCATCTAGATAAGTCTCAAGTGCTCTGCTGGAGCCTCTTGCTTTAAGATGTGGATAACTCTGTTCACATCCTCTTCTCCGTCGATGTGGTACTTGTAAGCGTTGGGAGTGGCTCCAATCAACGAGAAGATATCATTCTTAGTCTCACTATCGTAACTAAGAGTGTTGAAGGTCAAGAAACCCTCATTGTTTAGCATACTTGTCAGCTTCTGGAGGAAGGAAGTTTCTAGGAACTTGCGGGGAGGTGACAGTAGCAAGTTAGACTCTTCATAGTTGATGTCCATGATGATGATGTCGAACTTGTTACCAGAGTAGGTATTCACATACTCATAGGCGTCTGCAATAACTGACTTCAGTTTCTCGTCCAACACGAGACCAAAGTACTCTTGTCCAACTTTTCATTACTTAAATTAGAAGCTTATATAATTAACCTTGACTACCTCTTGGTTAATGTCAACTGCTACGATTTCTGAGAGCCTTGAAGCGAGTTAGTTCTTCAAGAACATAGGAAGAAGACCTGCTCCAGTTCCTAGAACAAGTACTCTCAAGTCAGTCTTGTTGACTAAGTTTGAAGCGAGTGAGAGACCGGTGAGCATAGCGTATTGATATTCACTGCAGAGTAAGTCGTGGTTAATGGTCAATACTAAACACTTTAATACTCTTTGCTTCTTCTTAGGGGCGATTTGAGAATTTGCCTTAAGATGATCTGGAACCTGAGCCTTCTTGGGGTCTCTGTAGACTAGAAGCACTTCAGATTGAATGGTGTCTGGCTTGGAGGCGAACACTACCTGTCTGTAAATGTTGTTCTGTTCATCCTTCAAGTCCTCGACGAAGATAGTTCCGTCTTCGCTCGTGAACACCTGTCCTCTTTCTCCAATCATGAAGTTAAAATGGTTATACATGTTCATCATTGTATTTTATGAATCATCAAGCTAAAATGGGTTTACAAATTTATCTCTGTACTTAATGAATATCTTTGCCAATGGTGAGGAAGGGAATTTCCTTGTAGTTGGTGCATGGAGAAGGAGCAAGTTCTAGTACCTTAGGTGAGAGCTCATTCTTGACGGTGTCGATGCTGTCGAACTTGTGTCCATGGTTCAGGGTAATAATGATAAGTCTGGAATAACCTGCTTGGTTGGAGAGATTCTGCTTGCCTACCTCGGTTGACACAATAGATTCGCGTTCCTTGCCTTGGGGTGTAATGAAGGCTGCGCAAGTGCGTTGCTTCAGCACCTTGGGATCACTGGAGTCAACAACAGTCAAAGTGTAGCGAGGCTTGGCACCATCCTTACCGTAATATAGTAAGAGAAAGTTTGTTAATGTAAGTGGTCTTCTCGAAGCAGTATAGCTCAAACTTCTAGCCTAGGTGAAGATCCTTAAGCTGGGGAGCCATAGCGTGGTTGATCTGCTCACGCTTCGCAAGATCCTAGATCTCTTTAACATCTATGAGTTGGGCCTTTGCAACTGGATTCTCAATGTATGAAACCACTTGAGCTAGCTTATCTCTGAGCTCGAGCATCTTAGCATCATCAGGGTTGATTGTAGTGCGCTTGATAGTCACGAAGAAGGGGAGGAAGTGGGAGTCTTCTTTGTTCTCACCCTTCTTGACGCGGCGGTCCATGCGCTAGGATGCGGAAATCGATAATGTTGGAGTTGAAGTAATCATTGCCGAGTCCCTTCATGTAAAAGCTGATCAAAGCATCGAGCACGAAATCTTGCAAAAGGGAGACTATAATCAACATACCACCCTTCTGCTCAATTACACGAGTCACCTCGTTCAAGTAAATCAATCAGAGATAGATATCTTTCATTGTTTAAGTTTGTTTAGTTACTTGACAACCTTAGCTGCAGTCTCGGGGGAGGAGTCAGAACAGATGGCGTCGAGTGTACCCTTGTCAATTGCGTAATCGAACGCGCTGTCCTCAAAGGTCATGTTCATGGCGTCCATGTGTACGAAGGGAATGGGAAGTCCCTTGTTATTCATCTTCCTAATGACTGCTTCTTCGAAATCGATGCTGGTGATCTTTTCGATGCTCATCTTTGAGTTCATCTTCTCAGAGAGTTGAGAGTTTCCGCAGCCCACAACCAAGATGCGCTGATCCTTGTCCTTGAGAGTCATTTTTAAGTTGTGCTCCAGCTCTTCGAAGCTGGCATACCACTCGAATCCTTGCGAAGTCTTCTTGTCAGCAAAGAATTTGGCCCAGTAGGATTCATCTTGGAATTGTTTGTGTTCTTTAGGGAGGAGTTCCATTTTAGAGTTCTAAGATATAGTGAGAGCTTTTGTAAGTTCAATGGGGATAAAGGGGAGATTTGTGTAGTGAGAGTGAGATTCTCAAGCAAATATTAATTAATATTGCTTGAAATAAGAATAGTAATTTTAATTTATGTGATGTGTTGTTTTTGAGAATAATAGTATTTTATTTGTCAATCGGTTAGATCCGCAAAGATATTATAATACGAGAATACTAGCAGGCTATAAAATTTAATTTCTTCTTCATCTCACGATAAAAATAGAATATGTCATAAGTTTCCTTTTTTAAACGATTTCCCTGTCAGACACTCATCTTTGTGGCTGAAATTAATTGGCATTCTTTGATTTAACTATAATTAAGTTTTAAAATTATTTAGTTTTGATTATAAATATAAGTTTAAAGATATCGTAAAATTATAAAGGTAAATTTAATGAAAGGAGGCGTTTTCCAATCTCAGTCTTTGCTCTTTTACTGCTTGAGTTACCTGGACTCTGACTTTTTAATGTATAATCAGCACATTATAATTCAATTATAATATCTTGATTAAAAATATATTCTATTTAAATTAAGTGATAGCAAAAAGATCTATTAGCAGGTGGTACCCAGACTCATCCAATCTTACAAGTTAAAGCCTGAATTCTTGAGCTCCCTCACTAATATAAATAAACCAGAGAGTATATAATTAGCCTATAGAAATCATAAAGGAGAAATATACTAATAAAACTTAGATTTGCAGCAGGTAGTTTGGGAATAAGTTGACAAACTAAAGCTAGATGAAACCGAGTTAAAAAAATATCTACTTAGAAATTCACATCGAACTCCTAAAATCCCACTTTAATCCAATTATCATCATTTTAATATTTTAATCTATGATGACTCTTTGTGAAGTAGAGGCTGAGATTACTTCGTCTGGCTTACTATAGAATAAATTTATTTACTGCAAGAAAAGGAACTGCTTTTATGCTGTTTGCATTGGCTTCAGCAAAAGTTAAGTATCTATTAATTAAAAAGTGCTGTTTTAGAAATTGATCTTACTCTTCAAGAAGTTTTTGCTTTTGAGGATAAAAGTAATAAAGAAGACTATAACTGTGAAGTAATTCCAGACATACTCATTCACAAAAACTATCTTTGGGTATTTACTCATGTAATAATCAAATTAATGTTGACACAGGATATATAAAATGCAATAATTTTATTAGGGAATGGATATTTCCCTAGAAAAACCCATTTGAAATGAGTTTGACAAGTCTTTAATAATATTTTTGAAAAGTGGGTTCCAAGTCTCATCTTAAAATTTTAGTCTGATAGTAATTTGGTAAGTCTTTGTTAAAAAATGAGAGCATCCATATGCTATCTTAGTTGCTCATATAACTTTTTCCTCCTTCAGATTGATAAGTTCTGAAGAGCCAACTTATGGATCTCATGCCTCCATACAAAAATAATTAAAAGGGTAATTGGGATACTAAAAATTCCCAAACTCCAATTAACATACGATTATAGAGATCTCCTTTAGTTGGTTAATTTCGATAAAAAAAGAACATTAATTAAAGGGGTCAGATGATCTTCTAATCCTTATCCAGGCTCACTTTAATGCCTCACATTTCCGAGATTTTAACTTTCTAATTAAATGACATATAATATCGATAAAGTGTTATAATTTCAAGGAGAGAGCGAATGGCAGGACTTTATTTTTACATAAGATATTGAGCTATACGAGTGTAGGACATTCTTCCAGGATTAATATTATTTATAATATAAATAACAATTAGTTGTGCTAAATGAAAAGAATAGGTATCGATGAATTTGAGATTACTTTCTAAAAAGAATTTAAGGCATCAAATTTCGAAAAGATTTTTAGACTAAAATAATAGATAGTGAGGGGAGAGTTGTAGATGGTGTCATATAGAGATGAATCTTTATTTATATTTTCCCAAGATTATAGACTTGGGCAGCAAATTATTCGAATCGATGTGAATTCATATAAATTTTCATTTCAATAAGATAAAGATTGAATATAGAAATTGTAGCTGATCTATAATGTGCACTAAATATATAAGTTATAAGATGTCCTCAAATATCAAGTTGCTCAGTGTTTTAGCTCTCTCACATGCATTCTATGAAGATTTTTAAGATTCTTATCTAATTCTCTCTCTCTCTCGATTCTGCATGATTTTATAATAGTTTTCAATTTCTTTAGAGATAGCAAATCTGCCCAGGAAATAAATAAGCATATTCAAATTTTCCTAATTAAACTTCATTATAGCAATTGAGAATGGAAGACAACTGTGGAGCATCCTTGATTAAGACTTCATCATTAGAGAGCAAAATCACAGAATTCTCAGTGATTAGATTTCCTCCGTGAGAGAAAAGCAGATCACCAGATTTGGAGAAAGTTGGAGGACATTGTGGTACTGTGCAGATTTTTTATCTCTAAAGAAATTGCAAACTATGATAAATTCCTGCAAAATCCAGAGAGAGAATTAGATGAGAATCTTAAAAAACTTCATAGAATGCATGGGAGAGGTTAAAACACTGAGCAACTTGAGCTTTGAGGGCAGTTTATAAGTTATATATTTAGTGCACATTATAGATCAGCTTCAATTTCTCTATTTAATCTTTTTTTAATGTAAAAAATACTGCTAATTATCCAGAAAAGATTAATGAAAAATTAAATAATTAAATTAACCGTAGGTAATTAGTTCAAATCTTATTTTTTTTGTTAAGAATCATAATCAAATGGAATAACTTCAGCTTTTAAATAATAATAAAGAGGAATAAAATTGACTTATTAAATAAAAATTCGAGTTTTTACTTCATTTGCTTAATGTCAAAAAGAAATTAAACTAATAATTTAAGCCGTATTTATAAGGCAGTCAATTTTAGAGTAAATCTCTTTTAGCCAATAATTTTAAAATAAATATACGGATTCTCCTAAGAGCATTAGAGACAATATTTTATTTTCATTCATTTATTCAATTTTAGTTCACAAACTCCAAAATATTTCTGAGTCAAACGTTTAATAGGAGGACAAAATGAGCTACTACCAAAATTAGGGATTAAGGGTGAGGTCTTTCCTCGACAGTAAAATTTTATTATAAATAAAGGAAAGAAAAAAATATGTTTCTAGGGTAAACTTTGCTCCTAAATTTGATTCTTCCAGTTATAGAGGACTGTTCGAACATATAAAGCTTTTAATTTTAATCCTAATTTAGTTATTTTGAGATCAGCTGCACCTAAATAAAATCTATATTTTATGCTAATTTTTCGTTATTGTAAAATAAATTTAAAGTGCAAATTTTAAAGAGTGCAACATTTAGTGAATATATACATGCTTCAGTTATAAGCCAAAAGAAGTATTAAAAATTCAATTGGCCCAAATCATGAATTAAATTTTGGGTTTTAAAAATTTCACTTTTAAAAAAATCCTTTAATTTATTTTACAATAGCAAAAAAATAGCTAAAATATAGATTTTATTTAGGGCCGGCCCTTTTTTAAATTTAAAAATTTAAAATATTTCCCTTTAAAGAAAACAAAATTTTTAAAAAATTCATTAAAACAATTTTTTACCTTTTTTTCTTTTAAATTTAATAAGGAAAGGCCCCCCCTTGGATTAAGCTTATTAAAAATTTACCCTTATTACTTTGAGGAAAAAGCTTATATTCTTAGATCAGAGTATTTAAGAAGCAAGAATAGCAGAATGTGAGATTAAATTAATTAAAAAGTTGTATTTTTTTTGGTATTCAAATAATCTGCTCTAGTTATTGACTATAATTTCCTATACTCCAATAAGATTTTGGCTTTAGGACTAATATTTTTATAATAAATAAAATTTTTAATAAATAATTTTAAATTTTTCCCTTCGTTTTTTTGAAGGAGTTCCATTTTATTCTGTTCTTGGTGCACATCTTCAAATTGAAATACAAAAAGTAAATGAGAAACCTTCTTATGGAGAAAAATACAAATTCTATTTCCAAAATGAGGGAATGATTGGAATTAGAGAAGCTACTAAAGAAGAACAGCAAGATCATGAGATAGAGCTTGAAGAAATTAAATGATTCAGACTATGAGAAAAAAGAAAAAATTTATTATGCATTCTAAATTTTCTTTTAAGTTTGCATGAAACAATTTCCACAGCAAGAAAATATATGTTAGATTTATGAATTTGTAGTGTTATCTAAAATTATTAGTTTTAAAGAAGCTATTACTGCTTTAAGATTTTTTCATATAAGAAAATTTTCTTTAAGTTAGGAGCTTCTTTTATAATTACTATAGCTCGAATATGATCTATGTTATGTTGCATAATTAAAAATGTGAATAATATAAAATCAGATAAATTTAATGCAGTGATAAGCAGCTCAAAATCTTAATTAGTAGAATTAATAAGCTATTTCACGTATAAATTGCTCACTCAACTTAAATAAAGAATGAATTTTTTAAAATACCTTGAACTGAGAAAACTCATTCAATAAATAGTTTTAAAGTTGGTTAGAGGAATTATATTCATAAAATTATGAATATGAATTCAGTTTTAATGATGATTTTAAGCAAGTATTTTATTAATTATAATTTATATTAATTTTATTAATGATAACACGCTAAATATTTATTTTTAATCTTATTGAATTATAAATCCAAGCAAGTTGAGAGTTAATTAGTTCAAATTAGACTGTCATTATACATCGTTGAAATATAATTTATATGAACGAATAAAGCAGATTTCTGAATTATTATCTAAGTTTTTTTACGCTTATTTTGAATATGATTTATTAAATTTTTATGGTTCAAGAGACATCATTTTATTAAAGGAAAAAGATTTTTGATCTTTTGAAATGTTTAACTTTTGGTTTAAATTGCAAAGCCTGCAATATTCTTTTATTATAAATAGCTCTTTAGATAAGATCATTACTTGAGATACATTTTTAAATATGCTAACTTTTTAAAAGATCAATGAAAAATAGTAAATAGATGAAAATTTTGGCCAAATTTGGGAAAAAAAACTATTTGAACTAAAATCTTGGGAAAAAAAAATAGATAAGAAATGAAAAAAATTGTTATAATTAATTTATAATCTTTTAACGAAGTAAAAGCGAAAAATTTCTTTAAAATAACTACACGATCCATCCTATCTCAGTTTTTATTTTACTCTAAATATGGGTGTAGTCACCCTTATCGTAGTAATACCATTCCAACATCAACCCATCCAAAAAAAGTTGAGAATCCAGCGGCA